>JAJOZX010005249.1:87500-167500 GCA_023014485.1 Bathynomus jamesi | reverse complement strand
TATATATATATATATATATATATATATGTTAGTTCACTAGTTGATTCTATTCGATGACTATGATGAGTTGCCTGATAGCAACATCTGTTTAATTAAAGCATATATTACTCCGTCAGTTGGCTTAGAAGGCAGAATTTTGTCAGTTTGCTTTTATTACGAAGGGAATTGAAATCAATATATTTAATTTAAATACTCTTAATACGTCTACATATATATGTAATAATAACAATAAATCAATATTAGTAATAAGATTTAAGTGGATGTTTAGAGGAGGATAACAGATTTGTTGCTTCAGTTTCAAAGCTGCGCTACGCAACTTGATGTTCTTTTTAACATATGCAATTTTATAACGAAATTTGCTGTATAGTAAATTATTAATTCACATACCAGAAGATGGCATGTGAAAGTGAATGTGATGGTATATATCGGTGTAAATAACAGAAAACTACATATTTAAAAGTAAATAAGCAAATATGCGTGCGCTATGAGCATATATTGTATTTGAAGATCATCTCGTCTGAAAATAAGCCAGTTTCCCTTAAAAAAGAGAAAATTAATTTATTTAAATTAAAATAATAAATAATCATTTTATTTTTCATAATACAGATATTAAACAAAGAACTTGTTTTTCGACTTAAAATATGATCACTCTGATTTTCATTTATGTATTGTTCGCAATTTGTTAACACTTGAAAATTGGATGTGTTGATGCGCAATGTGGTTAGGCTTATTAAAACCTTTCAGGTATTCGTTTCCATTTCTACTGTCTGGCGGAATTTGCCTGAACAGAAAGTACTTGAATGTATGTATGTTTTTTCATGTTTGTTCTTGTTTGCCTCATGAAAGAACTTTTTTGAAGGAGGAAGGCGAGGCTCAGTCCTTTCTTAATTTTTTTTTCCCTCTTTTTTTTCCCCCTTTTTTTTCACCTCTTATTTTTTCCCTTTTTTTTTTTTTTTTTTTTTGAAGGACCATGAAGGACACCTCATAAAGGAGGGACCGCCATGAAGGACGGTGGAGGACCGCCATGAAGGACGGTGAGGGGGGGAAATTTTCAAATTGATCCATTGCTGTCTCACATTTTGCCACTATACTACTTCGCTTGACTTCGCTGATCGTCGGAAAGCGGTGTTGCGACAATGGTCAGGATGTAGCCCTGGAAGTATTTGAATTATTCACCAATATACAAACAATTTGATGAAAATTACCGATGAAAACGATAACATTTCAAAGCAGTAATTATAACATAGTAATGGCCAAGAAAAAGTACGTTTTTCTTGTGCATTTGAAATTTGAAAAGTAGGAACATGTCGGGGAAAAACATATAAAGCAATGACAAGACCATTTGTTTCAGCAGTTTGTATGATCTTTTTCTTTCTAAACTGAAACAGCATGTCGAAACATGGATTCAACGAGGGACTCGCAGATATCCGTGATTTTGGGATCTCTAAATTTGTAACGTTGAAGGCGTCCCACAAGCTTACCTTTGGTTGTAGTGTCCTTTTCACATCCGTCTCTTGAAGATATTCTATAGACACCCATAGTATCTCTGTAGGGTTTTAATTATAAGGGAATTTCTTAGTCAGACCATCAGTTCAGTGCGTTACTGTCTTGAAAAACAAGTTTCTTAAAACTCACTGTGTGAAAAGGAGCCGAATCTTGTTGGAAAATAAAACCATCTAGTAGAATACAACTTTTCCGTCGACAGTGGAATGTATTGGACACTATTTACCCTGCTTTTCCCAAAGTAAAAACTCCCAAGTCTAAAGTGTATGAAAAACAAGATATATATATATATATATATATATATATATATATATATATATATATATATATATATATATATATATAGTAGTTACGATAGAAATGTTCTTCGGGAACCTTATCCTCAATAGGAATATGAAAACAAGAGATACGACTCTCAACATTTATTGGCCAAACGTTTCGGTCCACTCAGGGGCCATCTTCAGTGACTAAATAGAAGCATCTAAAAATAATCATAAAACTAAAATAAATACAAATGTCAAACTACGATAATAAAATCTAACACAAAAAAAAAAAAGTTAAAAAGTTGTTAAAAACTATCTGGATTATAAAACAAAATAAAAGTAAAATTAAAACACTAAAATTTCAAAAATTAAAAGTTTAAAAATGTTGTTTAAAATTTAAAAATTTAAAAAGGACTAACCTGGACGGTAAAAGTTACAAATAACAAGTGGAGAGAAAGGAAAAAACAACTTAAGTTAGTGCGTTGGTTGCGTTTAAAAGGTGTTCGTTGGTTAGGAAGTATGTAATTTTATCGAGGAAAGGCTATCGTTTAGTTCAGGATTTAATTTCTTGATAAAAAGGGATTCTAAAATTTTAAGATCAAGTGAATTAGGAGCAGACGACAAAATCGCAAAGGAGTCCTGGGGGCACGGGTGGTCATGGGTCTCTGAATGATGCCGAATAGCAGAGGATTCAGGAGTGGAAAGAGGGCGAGAAGTTCGATAAGAAAAACCCAAATGCTTCGAAATCCTAAGTTTTAACTTACTATGATTTATTAATTAAATTGAAATGAATAATTAGGGGTCACCAGTTTGGGGCACAGCCCAAACAAACAATTTTAATAAGGAGAAAGAAATTACTTTGTTGTTTTGTGTTTAATTAGAAAAATAAATTAATTATTTGTTCACAGTGATTAACAATTCTGTATATGGTAATTGTACTATATTACCAAAGGTGGGCAGGACCGAGTTCCAAAAGGACCGAACTCCAGGAACTCGGTCCTTTTTAAGGGCCGTGAGCGGGAAAGTCGGTCCTTTTCTCAGTGAGGACCGAAATGAGGAGCGACGGTCCGGTCCGGATGGTCTTTTTTAGTGATTTTAGTGTGTTTAGTGATTATTTGAAGTTCTAAAGAAGATGGATCGTTTCCTCCAGAAGACTCAGAAAGAGACTGAGACTGAACTGAAACTTGTTTCAACACCTGGCACCATCCAGTGCCGCCGTGGAGAGGCTCTTCTCTTTGGGGAAGGACGTCCTCAAGCCGAAAGGTCAGGGCTCAGTGACAGCCATTTTGAAATGCTAGTCTTCTTGAAGGGAAACTCAAGCATTTAACTTAATAACTTTTTTTCATCATTTATGTATTGTATTAATTATAATTTAGTTAATAAAATTAAAGATTTCCGGTGTCTTTATTTCAATTTTCATTTTAATCAAATTTTTCACTTATATTATATATAAGGACCGAGGACCGAGTCGTTCCTAGGCCCTATCTTCAGAAAGGACAGTGACCGGACCGTCGGTCCAGTTTGAGGCAAGGACCGGGACCGGGACCGTCGGTCCTTTATGAGGCCCGGGTGCCCACCTTTGTATATTACAATGGCTGATTCTTAGCAATAAGAAATGGTTACACAGTATAATCGTTAAGTAAATATAATAATGACAAGAAACACTAATTTAGGTAGGCTAATGAGATTGCGGCGGTGAACACACAATAATAAGTAATTAAGCCAATAATAACTGAGGTAATGAAAGTACGGTTAGTTTGCCGTTGTTTGCGTACACCTTTGGGTATAGCCTATTCGCTAGGCTGAGGTTACACTATGTAGGCTACGTGGAAATTGCTTAACACGAAGGCAAAGGTAGGCTTGTGGCTTGTAGCCTACTAGAAGGTTTACTAACCTGGGCTTCAAAGTGATGCATCTGAAAGCGGACTGGCCTTACCGGCGAGAGAATGAGTGTTGAGGGCCGGTAGAGACTTATTGAAAATGGGGCCGCGGAAACTCCTGCAGCAGTGATGTTGCTTCTTACAGGTGAAATTGTAGAGGGCCTTACTTGATGATAGACTTCGTGTATGCTCGACCGTAGCCTTGAGAAGAACAACGGGCCGCTCTCCGGCGAAGGCTGAAGAGCGGGTGCGTGACGAGTGGTGTTACCGACGAAGGCGCTGAGAGCGAGGTGTAACAACAAAAACAAGAAAATACCAAGTGAGAATATTTGAGAGAGAACTCGCATTTTATAGGCCTTGGTGACGTCCTCTAGTCGGCATTTCGGAAAATACCACAAATCTGTTTCCTCCGTGGACCTCTTTCATGTCCACGTCTTTGAGTTTTATAGCCTTTGTTTTGATTCCATGACTTTTGAGAACGGCGAGGAAAGGAATTTCTGGTCGGTCTCTCTCTCTCTCTCTCTCTCTCTCTCTCTCTCTCTCTCTCTCTCTCTCTCTCATAATGAAAAACAAAAAATAAGTGATTGATATCACAAACCACACACACAAAAGAAATTGTTATAATTCCCTCAAAGGAATGTATAACAAGAGATGTACTCTATAGGATTAGGGAGACATAATGCGGCAAATAATTACAAACGAAAACCGGATTCGGAAATATCTGTGCATCATACAATGTTGTCGAATATCTCTTCTCTTTGGGAACCATTGTAAGTTTCAGTGTAAAATTAGTCGACTGATATAAAGGTAAAATATTTGAAAGTGTGGCGCTATCTGTTGGTGAAAATGTTAATTAAATCCCCCTCTCAGTTATTATTATTATTATTATTATTTACAGTATGATTATATGAAAGTTAATTCTGACATGTTAATCCAGACTATACAAACGTTTAACATATTAACAGTAACTTAAGTTTTTTATAATAAGCACATTATAAATAAAATTCCGATGGTACTGGCGACTAGTAATCCAGAAGTCAGAGCAATGGGCTACATAAGTTGGCCTGAGCTCTGTGCCAGTTTCTGGCCTTCCTGAATGTCATTATTATCCACTTTACCCACTCGGCCATGAGACGACAAGGTGAAAGAACAAATTTTGCATATTTTTTTCGCTTTCTTGTGTATATATATATATATATATATGGGTGTGTGTGTGTGTGTGTGTGTGTGTGTGTGTGTGTGTGTGTGTGTGTGGTGTGTAAAACGAAACGATAACGTTTCGAACCCAAGCAGTACATCAGAAAGAGTACAATCAATCAATATAAAAAAGTAAAAATAAGACAAAAATTTAAAGGAAAGATGTTAATATGTGCCTCCACAGATTATTATAAAAGAAATCAATTATCTGAAGTAAAATTAAAATTTTGGTTTTATTTTTACTTTATTTATTATTGATTGATTGACTTTTTTACCTATAGGAAGTATACACATTTTATTTATCATTTTTTTTTAAATTTCTCTAACCTATCTGAAAATGACAAATTTAATTTGTTTCTTGTAGAAAATCTGTCCATTTGGTTTCGAGAACTTTTGGTAAACGAAAGTTGAATTTATACGTGTAAATATACTGTATATTTTTACTCTTTTTTGATGTACTGCTTCGGTTCGAAATGTTATTATCGTCACTGCCAAAAGTACAATTATAAAGTTATACACAAATTCCTATTTAAAATTCCATTGATCAAAGCTGTTGAAGAAAATATATTCGAATATACCATCAAATTGTAAATAACCTTTAAGTAAACAAATGAAGTATGATATGATACGTGATTTAATACTCCCAGAATTTGAGTTAACATCATCATGTTGTGATTCATGAACCTCAACATGGTTCATTTAATTTGGATGTAAATAAACCATTTTTTAATATATAATAATAACAACTATAGCACTCTATAGCCATACCACTCATAGCACTCTATAGCCATAAAGATATTGGTCGTGTATTTTTTTTAAAATATATTTAAATTATTGAAGGAAAGCATTATCCGTGTTTGAGATTGGTTTTACGATCAAATGCGTTTTAATCATTGCAGCTTGTTCGTTCAAAAGAATTCAATAAGAAGCCATAAGGAAATACAGTTATCCAAAAAAGTTAAAAGTTACCAACATCACAAGTTCATCTTTCCTGAATCTCTTCTGTAATAATACAAAAACACTACTAGTAACTAATAACAATAATATTAATAGTAACAGTAATAGTAACATTAACACTAATACGAGTTACATTAACAGTAACGATAAAATAATAACAATAATAATAATAGTAACGATAATAATAGTTATATAAATAATCACAAGTTCATCTTTCCTGAATCTCTTCTGTAATAATAACAAAAAACACTACTAGTAGTAACTAATAACAATAATATTAATAGTAACAGTAATAGTAACATTAAACTAATACGAGTTACATTAACAGTAACGATAAAATAATAACAATAATAATAATAGTAACGATAATAATAGTTATATAAATAATAACAATATTAGCAAAAACTTATTTTAATGATTACTGATAACAAAATAAAATAATTTTTAATTAAATTAACTGGGGGGGGGGGGGGGGGAAGTTTTACTGTAAAATGGGGTAAATTGCTAAACGAAAATGCTCGAGAGCCAATATCTTCTTTTTATTTTTTTTTTAACGATATTAGTTTTGAAAGTGGCACAGATGTAATTACATTCACTTATTTAGAAAATTACATTTGGAATCAGTTTTCGATAAGGAAAACTTTCTTCTCAAGTAATTCTCTCTTGATCTAATAATTACCAAAGTCTGAACTTTTTGTAATTTAAAAATGTGCTTTTAATATCTGTGTTTATGGCAACTCTATTGCCCAAAACTTAAACATTATAATAATAAAATTTTATTAATTTATTATATATATATATGTTAACCCCTCCGTCTATGGCCCTGGGTTGGTTCGAAGTCGACGGGGTTCTGGTTAGGAGGCAGCAACGGACCTGTTACTTGCAGTAGTTTCTTCTATACTACTCTCCGAGGTCTTCTTTAGTGGCTCGGAAGATTCTGAGAGGCTTATTAAATTCTTTGAGGTTTCTCCCCGATTCTTCTTGTAACTTATCGGGAGATTCTAATGACTAAGTTTTCTGAAGAGAGCGCGGCTCGAAGGGGAAAATAAAAAGTTTATCTTACTGTAATTTACTTCTAAAAAATGTACAGGTAGTGCTCTGAATTTACAGGGGTAGAGGTTCGACCTCTTTCGACCATAGCTCAGGCCGGAATCTCAAAAAATTAAGGAGGCAAGGGGCCTCTGCCCCTCCTCGCAGCGAGGCTGCTAACACGGGAGTGTTAATCGAAGTGAAGTCTAAGACGAAGAAGAAGTGACATTATTTTATAATTACATGATTTATATATTATCTAAATATGAGGGAATGCAGTTGAAGGTTAAGTTTCCCTCCTTTTAAACACATGCTCAGATGTTTGAAAGATTCCAAATAAAATTTAAAAAAATAAAATAAAAACTAATCGAATTTTTCGCCGAGTCTACATTTCTGAAGGCGATATCATTTCGTAGTAGTACATAAGTACAATTTAAGTACATTACTGAGTACATTTTCGTTTTGGTTTATTACAATTATGATTGCGATTATGGATTACTTCACATTCGCTTATGATTGTCCATTACAGTTCTATTAAAGTACATTCTTACATTATATATTAAATCATTACATTTAATTACAGTTTCAATGAAGTACATTACAAGTTATTATTAATTACAGTTTCATTAAAGTACATTACGTTATATTAAACTAAAGTATTACAGTTAATTACAATTAAACAGTTACTATAACTTTGTTTTGTTTTTACAGTGTTTCATATTAATAAAAATTAAGATGTTAGAAATATAATACAAAGTACATGGGCACATATGGTATGGATTTATATACAACATAATATGTTTATTATGTTATAATATGTTATAAATTTGAATCAGAGCGAAAGGAGATTTTTATCTTAGAAGCGTTCGCTTCTGCCATAGTTAGCGGAATTTGATCACTTACCTCAGCATTTTCGAGTTCATTGCGGGAGGTGATATAATTAAAAATAAAAATAAAAAAAATAATACGAGAACGTATTTGTGCGTTTTCGAACGAATGCATAAAGTTTTGCATTTCACGATCCAAATGAATATTTAATAAAATTGACATAGGATAATGATCAAGATAAGATATGGACGTATGGGGGCGGGGGATATGGTCGAATAATAGTTATATTTATACTACATAACATATAAATAATGACTTCTATAGAGTGTACATTTTTATTATGATGTTAAAGAATTTTCATACATTGAATACTAGATATATGATGAAGGGAAATTAATGACGGGAAATGTGACGTCATAGTTATTGAATTTGTACGTATAGTACAAATCATTATTAGGAAGATTTACAAGAACGAATTAGAGACAAAGAGTGGGTATTAATGACTAAGAAGTACAACTACGGGTTCCAATCCTGTTATATGCAATGTGTATGCATAATCTAGGGACGAGGGTGAGATGCAAGACAATCATAATTAATTATAATAAATTCTATAACAAATGGAAAATGGATACGACTAAACCACAGAAATGGTAGATCGTAGGGTTGTGACACAAACAAAGATAGAAAGTTACAAATAAATTTTTTATCCAAACTCGCGTTAAGCGATTTTGGTTCTTATGTAAAAATGAATATTGATTATTCATTGTTCATTTTTACATATATATATATATATTGGTACATAACACTTTTGGGGTTTTATTATTTCCTATATTTTCATAACCCGCCCGAAGGTTTCCTTTTCAAGTTAGTGTCTAACCCTAAAAACGTATACACTAATCAGCTTTCATTGCGTTTCATTATGTCCATAAGCCGTTACGAGAGATCTTAACAGGGAATCTTTCTGCCAAGTAATATATGCCATTACTGGATACAAATAACTAGCTTAGGAACTTCAGACAAAGTCATTCGAAGTTAAAGGATGTACGAGCAAAATGGAGAGGTTTCAACTTCGAAGTTTTTAATTTTTTTAACTCAACTTTTAATACAGAAAAGTTTTTTCTTCCTCATTTCAGGTCATTTTTGTACTTATAATCTCTTCTCAAAGTTTCTTACATTTTATAAAAAAAGAGATCAGTTTTGTTACTATCACTTATTTCGGAAATCTTTATATATATTATATATCGTAAAGAACGACGCTTGTATAGGAGATATTCCGCGCAAGACGAGAGAGAGAGAACGGAACAAATGAAAAAATGAGGTAACCACCTGGGAATCGAACCCGGGATCTTCCGATTGCCGGTCAGACGCGATAACCATTACACCATGGACCTCACTCTTCCAAATGCCGTAATTCTTCTACATACTCGCAGAAACCAGTGCCCCAAGGGGGCACCTCCCGCACTGGTTTCTGCGAGTATGTAGAAGAATTACGGCATTTGGAAGAGTGAGGTCCATGGTGTAATGGTTATCGCGTCTGACCGGCAATCGGAAGATCCCGGGTTCGATTCCCAGGTGGTTACCTCATTTTTCATTTGTTCCGTTCTCTCTCTCTCGTCTTGCGCGGAATATCTCCTATACAAGCGTCGTTCTTTACGTTATTTATACTGCGTGTTCTTTGCAGTTGAATGTATATATATATATATATATATATATAAATATAAAGGGTGATCCAGAGAAATGGGACCCAAAAGAAACCCCTGTAACTCTTAAAGTATAAGTCCTTTTATAAAATCATACGCATCATTCGAAAGAGGATAGTTACAAGTTTGTACAGGATTGTACAGGTTTTGACAATACAAGATAAGATACAAAACAAAATAAAAGTGTTAGTTGAAACTAACCCTTCAAGATGACTGCATGGACTGTGGAACAGCTGCGTTTCATAACTGAGCAATATTATGAGCATGGAAATCATCGAAAAAAAAATATTAGCTACCTAAACCCAACACCAACCTCGATCATTATCAAATCATACAATCTCTCTCTCTCTCTCTCTCTCTCTCTCTCTCTCATATATATGTTATCCATATAGACAAATGAGCGGTTTGAGGGTAGTAGAAAAAGACAGATAAGAGATGGAGTTATATTCCGTCACGTTTCGGCACAAAGCCTTGCTCATACACCGGTTAAAAGTAAGATAAATAATTTTATTTCTTTATTGGCACAAATATCTTGTACGTCAAAAGGTATTCACTATTATATCATACAAAGACTTTATTTACCTATAATGAAGAATATATGCGTAATCTCAACTCGAGTATATATTTTTACTTCATTTACAACTTTTCCTCCTTTTTAACTTAGTACAAAATACACTGCAGAGAGAATATATCTTTTTAGACAGTGTAAATATGTGAAATAACCCCCATTCAACTAATAAAGCATAAAATTATACTGTATAAGATATCATTTACTGATCTATTTTTATATATACAGGGTGATTCAAAAGTCAGGTTACATAGGGAAATACTGTAGTATGTAATGATACAGGGGAATAGTCACATCACATGTTCGATATGGCCACCGTTAACGGCAATGCACTTGTGCAGCCAGCTAGGAATATCACATCAATGCACTCCTCCTTCGATAACATCTCATAACTCATTTACCTGCAAAGAAACAGAAAAGCCCTATGTAACCTGACTTTTGAATCACCCTGTACTTTTGTTACATCTATTGTATATTCTTTGTACACGCATAAGTGGAACAATAAATTATAGAATAAAAATAAAATTACCATCGTATAGTCTCGTAATACAAATATAGCGTTCGTCTCTAATTCCTGATATTTATACACAAAAGATACTGTACATATATATACAGTAGACACCTTCAGTTTTTGCGTAGTTTTTGATTTTATAATAAAAATCAATAAATGATAAAAAAGTTATTGAATCAATATATATATAGAATCGTGTTGATTTTCTCTTTGCATTATGTAAAGTTGTAACACGTTCTGCTATTCCACTGATGGACTTCGCCATTTGTTCTTGAGGACAATCATCGTGGCGTCTATTTACTTTTGTCAACCTTCTGTACTGTTAACTCTTTAACGCCGGGAGTTTTCGTAGGATTAAGTTTGAATACGTGTATTTGAAACATTACCCATTCGACCCAGCCGTCCATAATAACTTAAGTTCATGGTTTTTAGTTTTACATACGTGATATACTCGTATATTAGTATGTAAATGTTTGCTTTGTGAGAACTCTTTGAAAGAAAGCACAGCACTGGAAAGACACTTTTCACTAGTTTTTGCTTTTTATTTACTTTACGAACGACATTTTTAATGCGATAACATTTTTGGGTTGAGAGAACTGAATATTACGCGAGATCCATTCTCATAAGCAAGGTATAAAAGCTGAGATCGGAGGTTTGACTCCCGATTGTGCTGGTAATAATAATCTGGGATTTAGTGCGAAGGGCCGCGTTCATCTGATTTGAACGCTGTACCACATTTGGTCCCCCTTATTGATTACACAAGTCTGCATTTCAAACCAAAGTACGGGATATTTTATTTCTATTACATGACTTTATACAATTTTGCATGCTGATTTCAAATTCACAACCATTTTTATGTATCACGTCAGGGTTTTTTCACAAAATATAAGTTAGCTATATAGGGTGTTTCAGGTCGACCTAGAAATATGGAAATTGGCGAAATTTGTAGTTTGTATTTGGTATACCAAATACAAGCTACAAATTCCGCCAATACAACTACAAATTCCGCCAATTTCCATATTTCTAGGGTCGACCTGAAAAACCCTGTATTCATAGTATGTATTAAACAACTAAGTTTCCAAGAATACACCCTAAAAATATTTTTAATTTTGTCATTTTTAACCCATTTTAATATTAGTAATTAAGCTAAAAATATCATAGAATTCTAAAATTTTCTCGAGCGTTCCTGTTCTCTGTAGAGTATTCTAGAGGGACAACTAAAATATATAAAAGCGACTCGTTTCCAGAGTTAATCAGTCAGTCAGTCAGTCAGTCAGTCAGTCAGTCAGTTGAGTTAGTTAATTAAGTTTGGGCATTAACATAATTTTGAATTGGCATATGATTTAGTGAGTAATTTTGTCATCGTGATTTAATATAGTTGATTTAATTAGACGTAATTTATATTGTACCTACTCATCCGTGTTTCTAGTTTAATTTCATAGATTGTAAGTACCTATTTCATAATAAGTACCTATTTAAACTAATTTTTATGTTTATATTTCAGATTTTCTTAAATTTATATGAATTAAGGGCTTTAAATACCTTTACAAATTGGCAGAACAATCAAGCAATATGTCATCAAGCACTAGAAAGTTCAAATGCACAAACAACCCTGATTCCTTCTGTTATATATGTGGAAATTTTACACTTCCACATCAACGAGCAAATATAACTGACTTCGTAAAAAGCTTACTTAGCTTATTTTGGCATAAAACTGGGGGACCAAGATAAATCGTGGGCTCCACATAAAGCCTGCACTATATGCATTGAAAGACTGCGACATTGGACGAAGGGTTCGGATTCAAAAATACCTTTTGGAGTTCCGATGGTAAGTTTATGATTTCATAAAACTACGTAATTTAATCACTAGTATACTGTAACTTACCTAAATGTAATTGTAACTTAGGTACATAAACAAAAATTTACAGAAAATGTTTATAAAATCTCAAATATTGCATAAGGTTGAAACACATAGAAATGTTAAATGTTTGGGTGATAACTTTTGATAAAATTCATAAAAACAAGTCTCTCGTCGCTTTTGTTAACGCTTTACAATTTTTTTTCCATATCAGGTGTGGCGAGAGCCTACTAACCACGAGACCGATTGCTACCTTTGCTTTGTCAAGACTTCGGGCTTCACTAAGAAAAATAACATTGTATCGAGTACCCAAATTTCGACACCGCGATACGACCTGTGCTACATTCAAATGAGATCCCCATTCCAAAATTTAAGGGTCTGCCAACTCAAGAATTAGTTGAAGATGTTCCTGAAAATATTGTTATGCACTTTGAGGAGTCAGACACCGATTTTGACCCCAGCGTATTTGAAAGTCAAAACGATCCGCAAAAGTTTAACCAGGCCGAGTTGAATGATCTTGTAAGGGATCTAAATTTGCCAAAAAAGGCTGCGGAAATTTTAGCTTCAAGACTTAAAGAGAAAAACTTGCTTACTTCAAACACATACATTTCATTTTACAGAAAAAGAGAAGAAGAACTTGTTAATATTTTAGAACAGAGGATAGTTTAGTATATTGCTGCGACATAGTTGGTTTGTTAAAGAAGATGGGGGTTGAGTCTTACGATGCAAATGATTGGCGCTTGTTTTTAGACAGTTCGAAAAGAAGTCTTAAGTGTGTGTTGTTGCATAATGGCAATCTATACGGCTCGATACCGATTGGGCACTCAACAAAATTAAAAGAAAAGTATGAACATATCGAAAAGGTTTTAAATCTTATCAAATATAGGGAGCACGAGTGGACATATGTGTTGACTTAAAAATGGTTAATTTTCTGCTAGGACAACAAGGAGGGTATACTAAATATCCCTGCTTCCTTTGCTTATGGGACAGCAGAGCCAAGGAAGAACATTATTTCAAATAAATCTGGCCAGCACGAACATCACTTACTGTCGGAGAAAAAAACGTAATTAATCCACCTTTAGTGAGCAGAGATAAAATCATATTTCCTCCTCTGCATATAAAACTAGGCCTCATTAAACAATATGTAAAAGCTTTAGATACGAACGGCGAGTGTTTCAAATACATAACTTCAAAATTTCCAAGTTTAAGTTATGAAAAAATCAAGGCGGGAATTTTCGACGGTCCACAAATAAGAACATGATTAAAGACAGCAATTTTCCTAATGTCATGAATGAACGCGAAAAAATGGCTGGTTCTCATTCGTGGACTTGATAGAAAACTTTTCAGGCAATTATAGGGCAGATAACTACGAAGAAATCGTAAAAAAACTTTTAAGGGACTACAAAGAGTTAGGTTGCAATATGAGCATAAAAATGCATTTTTTGAATAGCCATCTTGACCAATTTCCAAGTAATTTAGGTGATGTAAGTGACGAACAAGGGAGAGATTCCACCAAGATATAAAAATTATGGAGGAACGGTACCAAGGCCGCTGGGATTCCCACATGATGGCTGATTACTGCTGGTGCTTGAAAAGAGACCTGCCATCAACAAGCAAATACGCTAGAAAGTCTTACAAAAGAAAATTTTTGCCACAGTGAAAGCTTCATATCTGTTTGTTTTTTTATTTTAAGTCATTTCTATCGTTATATGTAATTTTACTGTAGTTTGAACTGCTTGTATTCATGAAACTTGAAAAAAAAATTTAACACATGACTTAATTTTTTAGTCCTAATTTGAAAAATCTGGAAAATGGCACATAGGCTGTCGACAAGAATCAGGACCTGAGAGAGCCAAACCGAGTTGAAATTCGTATTCAGCGCACCCAAATTACCTAGAATCAAGTGTCAGATATCATTCAATAAAATACGTGTTGCCCAGTGTTATGATTGAACATGGGAGAAAATCGTCGTTTTTTTGCTCGCTTCTTGTGCTGCATTTCTTCCGAGCCTTCCGTTTCAGAGGCCAGCAGTAGTCTGCCATCATGTTGACATCCCACCTTCCTTGGTATCTTTTTTCCATAGTCTTGATATCTTGGTGGAACCTTTCTCCTTGTTCCTCACTTACGAAACGTTCGGAATTAATATAGTGAGATCATTATGATTTATTTTTTATACCAGTAACCTGGTTATTATATATATATATATATATATATACTAGGGGCATTCAATATATTTTGCCACACCCTTTTTTCTTAGCTAAATAATAGGCCATGGGGCTGAAATGTCTTTTGGGCCGTAAGTTTGAACTTTCTGCGCTTCACATAACCGGATTTTTCCAGTTTCAACCTCCTCTCCTTGTATAAAACTGTTTTTAAACGCCCATGTATAAAACCGATGGTTAACGCAGTTCCGAAAATGGTGTCTGACAGTGATGTGCGTCGTAAACAGAGAGCTATTATCGAGTTCTTAACCGCAGAGAAGGAAACAGTTGGAAATATTCACAAACGTCTACAAAGCGTTTACGGAGATGCTGTTGTTGATCGAAGTACAGTTGGACGCTCGTCTAAACGTGTGAGATCATCAGAGAGGAGAGCCAGCCTCGATGATGAACCACGCAGCAGTCGCGCGGCATCGGCTGTGACATCTCACACTGTGCAACATGCTAACAGCATTATTCGATCAAATCGGCGCGTCACATACAAGGAGCTATCACTGGAGCTAGGAATTAGTGAAGGAAGTGTGAATACGATAATTCAGTAACTGGGATACTCAAAAGTGTGTTCACGGTGTAGTGAATACTCTTATTTTAGTTTCAAGATAAATGTTAATTTTACCGTCTTGAATTTCGGAATAGTTATAAATTCATTTTAAATTAGTTACCCCATTATAATTCAATTGTGAACCACATTAATACTAATTTTATGTATACTATATTATTTTATTGTATGTAAACATAATTAATTATATATCACAATTGTCAGTTAATTATTTATATTCAAATATTTATTTTAATCTAATACCATGTCCATTTTGCAAATAAATAATAGAAAACCAAAGGTTATATTTTCCACCTTTGGTACTGTCGCAGTTTCGCCTAACGGACTCAATACGGCTAGTGAGATAATCACTGGTTGGCACTTAACTAGCGGCAGTGCTTATGGCTACATCATCCAGGTTAACCTATACCGGATAGATGCGCTACGGTCCCAAGCCGTAGCTTGCCTAGGCCAACGACGACGACGACGTAAACCAACAATTGGTGACCCCGGAGTGACGTTCCCCCCTTTTACCCGAACGACTAGGACTAGACTGTAATGTCGTTCGTGCCCATCACCCCCTTCACCCGAACGACTAGGACTAGACTGTAACGTCGTTCGTGCCCACCACCCCCTTCACCCGACGACTAGGACCAGACTGTAATGTCGCTCGTGCCCTCTGCCCCTCACCCCTGCCCGTGCGCTCTGTGCCTGCGCTCGTCTCAACCTCCACTCCTTCGTTGGTAACTTGTCGTCTTGCTTGTACGTCAGCAAGCATAGGAGAAGATGCCTGACGACGCTGGTGCCATCTCCCACTTGAGCGTAAAGCTCCCCGTCTTCTGGCCGGGTGATCCATTTATTTGGTTCCACCAAGTGGAATCACAATTCAACTTGGGAAGGATCACCGCTAGCAGGACGAAATACGATCATGTTTTGTCCTCTCTACCAGCGAGCATCATCTCTGAAGTCCGTGACGTCATCGTATCTACTTCCACGAGTGAGGACCCGTACAACGATCTGAAGTCTGCCATCCTGTGCCGCACCACTGTCTCCGAGCGTGAGAAACTACATCAGTTAATCTCAAAGAAGAACTTGGAGACCGTAAGCCCACTCAAATGCTGAGGGCTATGCAGTGCGCTCTAGGCGAACGCGCACAAACCTTCGATAAGGACATCTTTAGACAGTTGTTCTTGCAGAAACTTCCTCCATCAGCTCAGCGTGTCTTGGCCACTATGGATCCTGCTACTCCAGTTGATAACTAGCAGAAACTGCCGACAAAGTAGTGGAGATTGACACAGCTCCGGTCAACACGTGAACACACATCGGAACTGGAGTTGAAAGTGGAAGAGTTAAGTCAACAACTCAACCACGTTTGTTCTCTGCTACAAATCAACGGCAAAGAAGCCATTCTCGGTCAAGATTTACGAAGAGGCATCGTTCGAGTTCCGGGAAGATCTGCTTCTACCACTCGAAATTTGGAAAGAAGGCTAGGAAGTGCATCTCCCCTTGCAATTTTTCGTCGGAAAACCCAGCAGCGAGTCCTAATGGCGTCTAGTACTCGCACTGCCAACCTGTTATTCATAAAGGACAGGAACTCTGGTGTCAATTTCTTGGTCGATACCGGAGCGTCAGTCAGTGTATTCCCTCAAAAATCTGGTCATACGCACTCGGAATCTCCGCCTCTATACGCTGCTAACGGTTCACGCATACCCACGTACGGTACTCAGTCACGTGAACTAAACTTGGGCCTTCACCGATCCTTCAAGTGGATTTTCATCTGTGCTCAAGTGCAGCATCCTAATCGGCGCTGACTTCCTCCAGCATTTCAAACTCCTGGTGGATCTTGACAAGCGACGCTTATGCGACCAGGCCACACTGCTTTCTGTTCTTGCCAAACAGGTTGCCCTTCCGGACGCCTCGAACTCTGCACTTTCCCTCGTTCCCCCTAATTCCATGTACCAGTGCCTTTTCCAGCGATATCCAGGAATTCTTCAACCGATGCAGATGGGTGATACCATTAAGCACACCATTACCCATCACATCACAACAAAAGGTCCCCCTGTGTTTGCAAAACCCAGACGTCTTGCCCCGGACAAACTGAAAGCTGCCAAATCGGAATTCCAGCTTATGATGGATCTTGGGATAATAAGACATTCCAAAAGCATTGGTCCTCTCCCCTACACCTGGTCCAGAAGAAGTCAGGAGACTGGAGACCATGTGGGGATTACCGGTTTTTGAATTCGACAACCATCCCGGACCGATATCCGGTACCAAATGTCCAAGACTTTACTTCTCTTCTCCACGGCAAATCTATCTTCAGTAAAATAGATCTCGTTAAGGCTTTCCACCACATTCCCGTAGAGCCTTCGGATATTCCCAAGACTGCAGTTTGTACACCATTTGGGTTATTCGAATTTTTGAAGATGCCGTTCGGGCTACGGAATGCTGCGCAAACCTTTCAGAGGTTTATAGATGAGGTCACCAGAGGCTTAGACTTTGTTTATGCCTACATCGATGATTTGCTTGTGGCCAGCTCAACGGAAGAGGAACATAAGGAACATCTTTCACTCCTCTTTCAACGCTTAGAACAATACGGTGTTACTATTAATGCATCTAAGTGTGTGTTTGCACAGCCAACCTTGGAATTTCTTGGTCACACGATTTCGCAGCACGGAATTACCCCCCTTCAGGACAAGTGTGAAGTGATAAAAAATTACCCTATGCCAAGTAATCAGCGTGAGTTACGTCGGTTTCTAGGTTTGGTAAATTATTACCACAAGTTCATTAAAAACTGTGCTAGTGTTCTTGCTCCTCTACACGCTATGATCACACACAAACGCAAGGTAACGAAATTGGTATGGTGTAGCGATAGTTTACAGGCGTTCGACAATGCCAAAAATGCTATCAATAGTGCATTGTCTCTGTCATTTCCTATCAGTAATGCCCCCCCTAACTCTGACGGTCGATGCATCAGATGTTGCGATCGGTGGGGTGTTGGAACAAACCATTAACGGTCAACAAGCACCCATCGCGTTTTACTCGAAAAAGCTGCAGCCAGCCCAAACGCGTTATAGTGCTTTCGGACGTGAACTTCTTGCTATTTACTTAAACGTGAAGCATTTTCAACATTTCCTTGAAGGCCGAGAGTTTTGTGTTTTTTACCGACCACAAACCTTTGGTCACTGTCTTCAATAAAAACAGCTGTAACCACTCTCCCAGAGTCATCAGGCAACTCGATTATATCTCGCAATTTACCACAGATATCCGCCACATCAAAGGTGTCTTGAACACTCCAGCGGATGCACTTTCAAGAATAGAGATTACTTCTGTTACCCTCAGCTCTACACTGTGGAATGCTATTGCACAGGATCAAGATAAGGATACGGAACTACAAGACCTGCTCAGAGAAGACTCCACTCACTCACTTTCCCTCAAGAAAATGAGTATGCCAGGATTGTCTGTGCCCCTCTATTGCGACGTATCAACAGCTGCTATTCGCCCTTATGTCCCTCCATGTCACAGAAAAGCAGTCTTCACGGATCTTCATAAGCCCTCCCATCCTGGTATCCGTGCTTCGCAACACCTGGTTACCTCTCGCTTTGTTTGGCCCTCGATGCGGAAGGATGTCAAACATTGGACCAAAACGTGCCTTGCCTGCCAGCGTGCCAAAGTCCAAAGGCACACCAGGTCCCCCTTTGACGCATTTCCGCCCCCATCCCAGCGATTTGAAATAATTCATGTAGACATTGTTGGCCCTCTTCCAGTGATTCAAGGCCAACGTTATCTGCTCACCTGTCTCGACCGCTTTTTCCAGATGGCCTGAAGCCATCCCACTTCCTGATATCCAAGCGGACACTGTTGCAAGAGCCTTTCTTCATGGATGGGTATCAAGATTTGGATTGCCGACAAAGTCATCACTGACCAAGGTCGCCAATTTGAGTCTTCGCTTTGGAAGAAGTTTACCAGCTTGTTGGGTACAGTACATGCGCATACCTGTGCGTATCATCCGCAAGCTAACGGCCTCGTCGAACGCTTCCATCGCCAGCTGAAGTCATCCCTTATGTGTCACGAAGACTCCCATTGGATGGATAAGCTTCCACTCGTGTTGCTTGGTATTCGCTCTGCATTTAAGAGTGATCTGAAGACTACAGCGGCTGAACTAGTCTATGGAACAACACTGCGGCTACCAGGTGGCTACTTCACTGCAGGGGATAAGTCATGTGATCCTACGGAATTCGCTCAAACACTTTCCTCTCACATGCAGTCCCTTCAGCCTGTTTCCCCCTCGATTGACTAGCCAACAGAACATCTTTATTTCCCCAGCCCTCCAGTCTTGCACCCACGTTTTCGTTCGTGTACCTGTCCCAAACGGCCTCTCCAATGTCCATATGACGGACCCTATGAAGTTCTCCGACGTACGCGCAAATCATTTCTCATCCAGCGCGGTTCCAAGGTCGACAAGGTTTCTATCGATCGTCTTAAGCCTGCGTTTTTGGAATCAACCTTAAGTGAGGTACATGTAGCTACCAAAAAGGTCCAGAGGAAATCAGTGTCGTTCGGAACTCTTTGAACTTCCTCTCTGGTGGGGAGTGTGTAGTGATACTCTTATTTTAGTTTCAAGATAAATGTTAATTTTACCGTCTTGAATTTCGGAATAGTTATAAATTCATTTTAAATTAGTTACCCCATTATAATTCAATTGTGAACCACATTAATACTAATTTTATGTATACTATATTATTTTATTGTATGTAAACATTAATTATATATCACAATTGTCAGTTAATTATTTATATTCAAATATTTATTTTAATCTAATACCATGTCCATTTTGCAATAAATAATAGAAAACCAAAGTTATATTTTCCACAGTTGGTACTGTCCGCAGTTTCGCCTAACGGACTCAATACGGCTAGTGAGATAATCACTGGTTGGCACTTAACTAGCGGCAGTGCTTATGGCTACATCATCCAGGTTAACCTATACCGGATAGATGCGCTACGGTCCCAAGCCGTAGCTTGCCTAGGCCAACGACGACGACGACGACGTAAACCAACAACGGTTTGTTCCTCGCCAACTGACTGAAGATCACAAAGCCCAAAGAAAAGAAATTGCTTCTGAGTCGTTGGTTCGATACGAGACAGAAGGGAATGACTTCCTTTCACGAATTGTGACTGGGGATGAGACTTGGGTACACCACTTTGAACCTGAAACAAAACGCCAATCCATGGAGAGGCATCACGCAGACTCCCCACGCAAGAAAAAGTTCTGTAGGAAAGGTTATGGCCACCATCTTCTGGGACATGAAAGGAGTGATTCTCGTGGACATTATGAAGAAAGGACAAACAATCAACTCAGAGGCATATACTGCTACCCTACAGAGACTCCAGAGACGTATAAGGCGAGTTCGACCGGAGAGAAAACTGGAAGACGTCCTTCTTTTGCAAGATAACGCAAGACCACACAACATTTTGCAAACAAGAGAGACCACCACAAAAATGCGCTTGACTGTGTTGCCCCACCCTCCATACAGCCCGGATCTGACACCTTCAGACTTCCATTTGTTTGAGCCAATGAAGGATGCTATTCGTGGAAGAAAGTTTCAGAGTGATGATGAGGCTGTTAAGGAGGTTAAGAGGTGGCTCCAGCGGAACCCAGCACTTTTACCAGCAAGGAATAAAGGCCCTTGTTTCGAGGTGGAGGAAAGCCGTAGAAAAGGATGGAGACTATGTGGTAAAATAAAAACTTGTAAAAAAGGTATGTAACTACTTGTGTACAAAATTTCTAGAACTTACAAGGAAACTTGGAAAGAAAAAAAAAAGGTGAGGCAAAATATATTGAGTGGCACTCGTATATACAGTATACGAGGATAATTCAATAAGTGTCCGCACTTTTTATTTTCACAATTTTATTTTCACATCTGATAGATTATAAACACCACTTCTCAACATAGTCTCCCTGTTTCTCAGTATACTTGGTCCAGCGATCTACAAGCTTCCTAATGTCATCACAAAAGAATGTTTTTGGCTGTGTGCGTAGCCAGTCACGCACCACCCTCCTTCAGGTCATCATCGCCTTGGAATAGCTGACCTCTCAAAACGTCTTTTAGTGGTCCAAACAGGTAAAAATCCGAAGGTGCCAGGTCTGGACTGTAGGCTGGATGGTCGAGAACGTCAAATTTAAGTTCTTGAAGGCATTTTCTAGTCTGTGCATCGGTATGAGGGCGCGCATCGTCGTGTAACAGAATAACACCTTCCGACAATCTCCCTCTCCGTTTTGTGCGAATTGCTTGCTTTAACTCATTCCGAAGCATGTCAGAATACGATGCACTTGTTACTGTAGTTCCACGCTCTAGATAATGTTCAAGGATAGGGCCTCGTGTATCCCAAAACAGTGTCAGCATAACTTTACCTGCTGACGGCTGCGTTTTGAACTTCCTTGCAACGGGAGATGTTGGATGCTTCCATTGCATGCTCTGTCGTTTGCTTTCTGGTTCATCGTGATAGATCCAGGTATGAACGTCTGCTCTCGTCTTTTGGCGCGGTATCATAATGAAGGTGAAAACTTTTTGGAGCGCATTATCACTGGAGATGAAACCTGGATCCATCACTATGAAACAGAAAGCAAACGACAGAGCATACAATGGAAGCATCCAACATCTCCCGTTGCAAGGAAGTTCAAAACGCAGCCGTCAGCAGGTAAAGTTATGCTGACACTGTTTTGGGATACACGAGGCCCTATCCTTGAACATTATCTAGAGTGTGGAACTACAGTAACAAGTGCATCGTATTCTGACATGCTTCGGAATGAGTTAAAGCAAGCAATTCACACAAAACGGAGAGGGAGATTGTCGGAAGGTGTTATTCTGTTACACGACGATGCGCGCCCTCATACCGCTGCACAGACTAGAAAATGCCTTCAAGAACTTAAATTTGACGTTCTCGACCATCCAGCCTACAGTCCAGACCTGGCACCTTCGGATTTTTACCTGTTTGGACCATTAAAAGATGCTTTGAGAGGTCAGCGATTCCAAGGCGATGATGACCTGAAGGAGGTGGTGCGTGACTGGCTACGCACACAGCCAAAAACATTCTTTTGTGATGACATTAGGAAGCTTGTAGATCGCTGGACTAAGTATACTGAGAAACAGGGAGACTATGTTGAGAAGTGATGTGTTTATAATCTATCAGATGTGAAAATAAAATTGTGAAATAAAAAGTGCGGACACTTATTGAATTATCCTCGTATACTGTATATACGAGGGCCACTCAATATATTTTGCCTCACCTTTTTTTTTTCTTTCCAAGTTTCCTTGTAAGTTCTAGAAATTTTGTACACAAGTAGTTACATACCTTTTTTACAAGTTTTTATTCTACCATATAGTCTCCATCCTTTTCTACGGCTTTCCTCCACCTCGAAGCAAGGGCTTGTAGATCGCTGGACTAAGTGTATTGAGAAACAGGGAGACTATGTTGAGAAGTGATGTGTTTATAATCTATCAGATGTGAAAATAAAATTGTGAAAATAAAAAGTGCGGATACTTATTGAATTACCCTCGTATATATATATATGCGCCTCGGTGGTGTGGTGGTTAGCGTCGCTGACTACAAATTCATCGGCTCCGGGATCGAGACCCAGTGACGGCAGGCGGCAAGCAGCAAAACCCAGCTCTTCATCCTTTTACACAATAAAGAAAGTGGTTGGTAGATAAATGGGTACCCTGGGTGGCCTAATGGTTAAGACGCTGGGCTGCTGGTGGGGTATGGTTCAGATTCCATGTTAAACTGTAGGTCTAAGGTGGAGTGAAAAGTTTGACCTTCGTCAGCATAAACAATTCGGGCGGAAGCTAACCAAAGGTATAAATATAATGAACAAATCATTCTATGTATATATTGTACACATATATTGCATAATTGGGTGTATGGGTCCCTTTAATAAAATGCCCTTCCACTGTCGGGATAACGGGACCTAATCTATGTGCGAATTTCTTAAACGCTCTGGACTGTTTTCCCTCTTGTTTTTGGTTCATTCGTTTTTCTGTATCCACCTGAAGAGGATGCCAGTGGGTATCGAAACTGTTGTGGAAATAAACTCTCTCTATTAGAGTGGGTTTTTATTATCATATTATTCATTATGGTTATCATTTACACTTTTGACTCTGGGACACGTATTTACTCTGCAAATGCAGACGCGTAAAAAAATTGTAATTTATTTAGTATTTTTGTTTTTAACACGTTGGGTGCCACATGACCTACATGAAACGTTCTTCTCGTTTACTTCATCGAATCATATCTGGCTGGTACAGAGTCGTAGGAGCTTCAAATTGCTTGTGACATTGCAGAAAGGTCCACTCTTTTATAGTTTGAGCTTATTTTTCATGATTCTATTTGAACCCATGATAATTAGGTTAGAAAAACAACTGATGAAATTTTTGTTAATTTTTGCAAGAAAATTGCATACATTGGAAGGGTTGCAGTGCACTGAGTAAATTATTGAATATAAAAAAAAATGCTTCACCTGGAATATTTGAAAATTAAAATATATTTACTTTTAAAATGAAAAGAATAAAAATTCTGGAAAAAGAAATTAACTGAACACGTCCTTCACAAAAATGAATCGCTTGGTAAAAATGATGAATTGAATCATTCCATTCTTTACACAAGAAATAAACAAGTGGAAAAATTATTGATTGAACAATTCCTGGATCTTTTCCGTTTGGGGTCTAGCAGCGAATTTTAATGAAAATTGGTATACTAATGTAGTTTTGGTTACTGATTTCAAAAATAACTTTCTTTTTTTTTGAAAAATCAAAAATAAACATGTTAGAGCACTTTAAATAATTAATGTGTTTTTAACGAAAATATCATGACTTAACCTAACAAATCGTCAAAGGCGTACAGTTGACCTAACCTGGCATTCAACTGACCTAACCTGGCATTCAATTGACCTAACCGGGCATTCATTTGACCTAACTGGGCATTCAATTGACCTAACTGGGCATTCAATTAACCTTAGTTATTTAATTGGTGATAATTCTTTATTGTTTTCTGCTACTTTTACAGATCTGCAGGGATCCTTCAAAAAACGCATTCTTCGTTAAGGATAATTTAAAGTTGCACTTATTACCGTTTGACCGACGCTTTGGAAGCGAAAGAACTGGGTATTTTTATCAAAGGAACACACTTTCCCACACTTAGAGAACTTTTTGGTACTTGTAAGTTATCTCCTCCCCACCAATTTTGACAGAATATTTTCGTTAAAACTAACGAAAATATCATGAATTAACCTAACCAATTATCAAGGGCGTACAGTTGATCTATTAGTAAATAGTAAATACTATTCCAGAAACAAACAATGTTATAATTAATAATAGATCAACTGTACGCCCTTGATAATGGATTAGGTTAAGTCGTGATATTTTCGTTAGTTTTAACGAAAATATTCTGTCAAAATTGGTGTGGGGGGTGATAACCTACAAGTACCCACTTTTTCATAAACAGTAGCAGTTTGTGACTCTGGCTAAATTTAACACAATCCTCTGTAACTAGTTTAAGCTAGTTAAAACACATATTAATTATTTAAAGTGCTCTAACATGTTTGTTTTTCATTTCTCCAAAAAAAGAAAGTTATTTTGAAATCAGTGATCAAAACTACATTAGTATACCGATTTTCATTAAAATTCGCTGCTAGCCCCCAAACGGAAAAGACCCCAATTCCTTTAAAAAAAAAAATAACACCGTCTATTATCTTTTCTCAGATGATCTATAAAATTTTGTAGGTGGCATATTTGATGACCCATTGGCATTATGACAGGCCTAAATCTGCATTATCAAAATAACGATAAAGGATATACGCTGGAAATAAGGTTAAAAATATAAAGACTTGGGTACAACTTAGGTACCTCAATATGGTCATTGGATCAAGCGTAACAAATTACAATATCATGAAAATCAGCCCAGTAGAAGTGCTAAAATGGTGTTCGGTGCAGCAGGATAAACAGCCAAAAACCCGTTTGGCATCCAACGTGTTAATGCATTTCAGTGAAGTTTACAATATATTCAGTACATAGACGACGACACATTTACGACTGTGATATTGTAAGCAGAAAAGTTCGTGAATATTCACATCAAAGTATCGAAATGGTCTTTTTGTAACATTAAAGTTTAAAGAAATAAAAGGTTTTAACATTGAACGATAGTTTCCATTTTTGGTATAGCTTTTTGGTACACAGAAAAAAAAATTCCGCAACCTTCTATAAATAGAAATACACTATTATCTTCTATTTTGTCAATTAACTCAAAAGTTTTGAAGACCATATCTTTTACCAAAAGAAGTTAGGTATCACTAAAATGTTATTCCATCATCTGAAAATAAGCTTTGATAGCCAAAAGAAGGAATAATTTTCCTGAGAATGTACCCTCAAAAAAGTTATTTCAGCTAAATTAAGTCTTATTTTGAGTGTATATATAGTCAAAATTCTTATTAAATTCCCAATTAGTGCTTCTGCGGTTCCCAGTTTAAACCCTAATTCTGAGAGGAACCTTTTCTTAATCTATTGTTTCATGTAATAGGGAATCGGGTGGTTTCAAATTTTCATGTCATACGGAACTTTACTGCTGATAACGTAGTTACCAAACATTTTAATATAATTTACAATTACTTTCTAAATCTAACGAATAATTAATTACAATGCGCGAGTAACTTCTAAAATGCGAAATGCAAATCCACAATAATAAATGCAACATTCCTAATTACGAGAAGTTTTATGAAGGTAATAAAACTAGAGGATCACTTTAACATATTGCTTCCCAAAGCATTCGGGAGCAATATGTTAAAGTGATCCTCCTGGGAAGCAATATGTTAAAGTGATCCCTCCTGGGAAGCAATATGTTAAAGTGATTAACCTGGGAAGCAATATGTTAAAAAGAGAAAGGTGGTTGGTTAGAAAGAGGTTGTAATCTAGGCTAACTAACGGAAATATCACGACCAACCTAACCAATCGTCAAGGGCGTACAGTGACCTAATGATTGGTTAGGTTAGGTCGTGATATTTCGTTAGTTAGCCTTATAAGGCTAACTAAAGAAGGCTGGAGGCCCTGATCTTCAGGTGATCCAAATTTACATTCACAAAAAATGGCAAAGCATAATAAGTTAGTTGTCCATAAATTACATTTTCTCGACTAGCTAATCTCTAAATATTATAAACTATTGTAATGTAACTGTAATTGGTTGTGTAATGTCTATTTTGGGAAGCAATATGTTAAAGTGATTAACACTGGGAAGCAATATGTTAAAGTGATATACACTGAGCAATATGTTAAAGAGAGGTTCCTGGGAAGCAATATGTTAAAGTGATCCAAACAAGATAATAAAAACTAGCCTTATAAGGCTAACTAACCGAAAAGATCCAATATAAATTACACTGAAAATGTAGTGTTGCCTGTAATCTTAGGTTGAGATTAGTGTACTGGAGGATATATACTCTATAAGATATTCATCACTCTTATCTGATGAAGATTTGAAGAAGTCGAAAGAGTGCGGCGCTTTTAATAAATTAATTTCTTAAATACAAGTTTAGGATCACCTGAAGATCAGGGCTCCCAAACTTTTTCAGTAGCTTTATGAGGCAACTAACGAAAATATCACGACCTAACCTAACCAATCGTTAGGTCAACTGTACGCCCTGACGATTGGTTAGGTTAGGTCGTGATATTTTCGTAGTTAGCCTCATAAAGCTACTGAAAAAGTTTGGAGCCCTGATCTTCAGGTGATCCTAAAACTATGTATATTAAGAAATGAATTTATTAAAAGCACCGCACCCTTTCAACTTCTTCCAAAATTTCATCGATAAGAGTGATAATATCTTATAGAGTATATATCCTCCAGTACACTAATCTCAAACCTAAGATTACAGGCAACACTACATTTTCAGTGTTAATTTATATTGGATCTTTTCGGTTTGACGGCCTGCAATATTTTTTAACATTACTTGTTTTTATTGTCAGTTTTAATCGAGGATTTCAAAAATAACATTCATGTTTAGATTAACAAATAGTGAGGCAGTTATATGCAATTTAACAATTTAAAATATATATTTTTAAACTGTATTGGATCTTTTTGGTTGATGCCGCGGAAAAAAACGAGTCATGGCTACTGGACCGTCAAATTCTAGACTCTACCACTGGTTAGGTTAAATGAATGCCCGGTTAGGTCAACTGTACGCCCTTGACGATTGGTTAGGTTAAAATCATGATATTTTCGTTAGTTTACTGTCAAAACAAACGAAATATCATGACTTAAACCAACCAATCGTCATGAGAGTACAGTTGACTAAAACTTCAGGGATGTTGAATCTTAAAGCGTATATGTATTCCTAAACTAAAAATGTATAACTGCTCACTATTTGTTTTCTCTAAAAAACAGAATGTTATTTTTGAAATCCTCGATTAAAACTGGACAATAAAAAAATGATGTTAAAAAATATTACAGGCCGTCAAACCGGAAAAGATCCTTTATATTTCTCATGATTTATAATGTGTACAGCTCTCCACCTAAAAGTAAATGAATCAAATTCGCATAATTCATCGATGTCGCTACGACCTCCAAGGAGTTATATCCTACAGATAAGATTAGAAATGATGAATCCGCATTACTCGTACCCCAAACCGAAAAATTTGCTAAGGAAAGCCGACTCGCTAATTCCCTCTAAACCTGAGAACGATTTTCGCATTTCTGTTTTCATATTTTAAAAGGAAAGTGAAAATATTATAATGTAAATATTGTGTAAGGAAAATATTATACAAACCATGTATTTAATTCGTTACAAATTCCGTGTTTTATTTCTTAAATATAGAGAATTAGCACCCGCGAGCAAATTTGTTTTATTAACATGCAGGAAGGATTATTATTTAAGATTAAAAAATTTGGTTACTACTATTACTTGTTTATTATTAGTATTGACAGTAATATTGTAAGATTTATCAAGGAGTGCTGGAAATTTTATAATCGGTAAATGTCAGAATATAAAATTTCGGATCAATGAAAGAAAGCCACCCCCAAACGGGTGGGGGTGGCTTTCTTTCATTGACACAATTCGGGGGTGGCTTTCTTTCATTGATCTGTACATTATTTAGGTAGGTATTGATATAAGATTTTATAAGGCTAACTAACGAAAATATCACGACCTAACCTAACCAATCGTCAAGGCGTACAGTTGACCTAACGATTGGTTAGGTTAGGTCGTGATATTTTCGTTAGTCAGCCTTATAAGGCTAACGGATCAATGAAAGAAAGCCAGCCCCAAACAGTCGGGGGTGGCTTTCTTTCAGTGACACAATCGGGGGTGGCATTGTTTACTAGAAACTTTTGGGGCTGACTTTCTTTCATTGATCCAAAATTTCCAGGATTCCATAATAAACCTTTTATTTTAAAGCTTAGGTTGAGTGATCATTGCTTATCAGAAAAATCTTTGGATAGTCCTAAAAGTTAATGTAACTCAGGGTTCAAAGGGTTTTTAACGGAAGTATTACGGAAGTCACCGGCTACCAAAATACCGAGGATTCACTCAAGGATAGCTAAAGAAGGGGGTAATGTAGAAAAGATAACGAACTGGACAGTCTAAAAATTTCTAAGTAAAACTTTTACACCATGTTCACACTCATGCATGTGCAAACTCATTCAGAAACAATAATTTTCACACCTACACATACATTAATTCTCTTGTGTACCCAAACAGACATGAGAATTTGAGTAGTAATAGCGCGCGAATAGTAATAGTAGCAGGATATCGCGAATAGTAATAGTAGCAGGATAGCGCGAAACACTAAGCTACAGGGTGTTCAAAAAGTCCCGTCATCCCTACAAAAATGTACATATTGTAATACCAATTTTATTTTGTGTGATTAATTGTATTTATACGTGGTAGGTGTAATTTAAGAAACAAGTCACTAGCAACAATACTTTAATTACAGTAAATAAAATTACTAATTACAGTTACTAATCAAGAATATGTGTGTGTGCACCATCATTTTCGTAACAAAGGATTATGCGCCTCCGTGTGCGGTGTGTGAATCGACGCAGCATTGCTGGAGTGATTGCACCAAATGCATCTCGAACAGCGTGTTTCAGTTCCTCTGTTGTGTGGTAACGCACCCGGGATACGTTCTGCTTGACGAAACCGCATAACGCATTGTCACATGAAGACATCTGGACTTCGGGCGGCCACTGAAAAGGGCAGGTAAATGTTGCGAGCCACGGCCGATCCATTTGTCTCTGAACACTTCGTTGAGGAATTCCCTCATATTAATGGCAAAATGAGCCGGAGCCCCGTCTTGTTGAAACCACACCCGACCAAGCAGCCCGAAACGTTCGAGCTCATGCACAAACCAGTCCCGTAACATGTTGAGGTAGGCAGTTTGGTTGACAGGACCCTCAAAAAAATAGGTACCGAACAAGTTCCTGGCAGACACTGCACACCCCATATCATCACGTGCGGTGGATGGTGTTCCAGTTCCTCAAAGAGGTGTGGATTTTCGTTGCTCCAGAAGTAAACATTTCTCTTTGGCGCTACGGTAAATTTCACACTCGTCACAAAAAAATTCACTGTTCCACGTGCAGAAATTGTTGGAAAAACAGTCAAAAACCGTTCACAGGCTTCTCACTGCATGTCTGTATCGCTAATTCATTAACAAATGACGGGCGGTATGGTTTCATGCCGAGATCTTGGCTCACCTGAAGATCAGGGCCCCCAGCCTCAATTCGTTAAAACTAACGAAAATATCACGACTTAATCTAACCAATCGTCAAGGGCGTACAATTAACCTAACCGGGCATTCTATTAACCATTTTAGAGCAATTAACTCCATTTTAGAGCAAGCCAAGAATAAGCACCCTCGTTCGACCCAATCCAAGAAAAAACACCCTAAATTGATTTGGGGGTGCTTATTCTTGGATTATTCCATTTGATATTCGCTAATAAAGGCTCTACCCTTAGAATTTATCCACGATTCCGTAACACCAATGATGTAAAAATTTTGAACATATAGCACATATAGCATTCCCTTGATTTCGCTAGTTTCGTTCCAAATACTAGGCACGTTTAAATAAACTATTTTTAAACTATCATTCACGTTTAGGTTAATTGGGTTCCGTATGGTTTGTTCCCCGACAACACATTAGAATTTGTCTTAATCTTTTCATACATTACTTTCACTTCCTCATCTATTAGGTTACCTAATCCAGCATTTCCCACTCCGTTTAAGTGTATACCATCTTTAATAAAGAGGTCTTCGCTGTCAAAGTATGTCCAAAAGTTAGCGAAATGTACCCCTGGATTACTACACATTTCCATTAATTTTTCAGTTACATATATCGTGCGAACCACTTCTCGCACTGTGGATTTTGGTTATTAGGTAGTACTCTAAACCAGGGGTTTTCAAACTGCGTTCCGCGAGAACTTGATGGGGTTCCGTGGGGCGTGTCATGAGAGACTGAGAAGGAGAGAGAGGTAGGTTAAAATAATATCAACTGGCATGGGTGAATTTACGATTTGTGAATTCAGTGATTGTGTTTTGAAAGGTGTAGGGTGTAAGCAAAGAGAGAGTGGGCGAGAGAGAGAATGTTAATTCAAACGATGAGATATCCAGAATAAGTGTTGCCCTCACGCAGCCACAGTAAGAAACTGGAGCCCATTTTGTAAACAAAACACAGCTGATGACATACAAGCACTGGTGTGATTGATTTGGTGAGTTTTTCTATGTTTTTAGGTTTAGTTTTCTCAGTTCACGGAAGTTATGATCACAGTAATGTAATATTGAACTTGTATCCAAAGAAAAGTAATCATCCAAGTCAGTGAACATTTATTTGTTTGATTAACTATTAAAATTACTCCTCAATAACTGTAAAATTCCTGACTTTTAATTTTCTGCATTGAAAACTTTAATTTCACAATAACATGATATTTTTATACTTATAATTTCTTTTACGCTGACAGTAATGTGGGAGAGGAATTTAAAATAAATACGTCAATAAAAGTAAATTGTCTTTTTTTCTTGTAAATTTCTAAACTTATATATATTTTTTGTGAAATTCATACTGTAAGTGTATCTGTAAATTTCATAAATTACATAAATAAACTGCAGTGAGCATAAATTGTTTTATTACCATTTGCCTTATAATATCATTAAAATTTACCTGTTCAAGGTTCCATGATTTTTTTTTATCTCTGAAAGAAAGCCACCCCCAGCCTTCTTTAGTTAACTTTATAAGGCTAACTAACGAAAATATCACGACGTAACCTAACCAATCGTTAGGTCAACTGTACGCCCTTGACGATTGGTTAGGTTAGGTCGTTATATTTTCGTTAGTTAGCCTTATAAAGCTAACTAATGAAGGCTGGGGGTGACTTTCTTTCATTGATCCTTTTTTTTTTTTTTAAATAAAGGTTCTGTGGCTTCAAAAAGTTTGAAAAACTGCTCTAGACAATCGGAGAAGGTGTTTGTCTACGAAGTTCAATGAGGCCTTAGCCTGGGTGAATTCGAGTTTCATAAACAAACTTGACACAAATTATAACTCAAGAAATGGAAGGAACTGATAGAAACTCAAAAGTTGTTTAACTGCGTCTTCATTTACTCCCCTTAATTCTATTCAAGAAATGATACAGGAGGGGGCGCGGAAGGCAAAGATGAATAGAGAGGAAATTAATTGCCTTGGATCAAATTGAAATAAATTTATCAGCCTCAATCACCACTGATGGTCAGACAGAAAATGAATAGGAGGAGAAAACAAACCTCCTAGGTCAAGGGTTGTGGCAGGAATAATTCAATCTACATTATAAAATAATAAAATTTTAAATTATTCTGGGGGAGGGGGGGACTGGAGTTGAAGGTTAAGTTTCTCTCTTAGTTGGAAAATCTGCGAATCTTAAATAAAAATAAAAAAATAAAACGAAAATAAATAAAAATATAATAATTTGCCGATTTGGGTGGTGACATAATGTTGGGGGTTGTATTCTGATATGAAATACAGGGTGTTCGAAAAGTCCCGTCACCCCCAACAAAATGTACATATTGTAATACCAATTTTATTTTCGTAATTAATTTAATTTATATGTGATTCATTGGCATTTTTTTCTTTTCCAAGTATTAGAGTTGTGTGAACAATGGCAGACCAGTCCACTTACACTCTGGAGGAAAGGATAGTGATGGGCTCATCAAAGGTCACATACTGGCAAAACGATGCATAATATCCAGAATGTTTTCAACACAAGATTCAATAAGGCTGCACCACCAAACAAGACGGTATTACGCTATGAGAAAAAGCTGTTTGAAACTGGCTCCATCAAGGACAGACCACGGTCGGGAAGACCAACAACGCGAGCAGAACAACTTGAAGGTGTGATTGCATCGGTGGTTCGTTCACCGAAAAAAATCACTTCGGAAACGATCACAAGCACTTGCAGTCCCCATGTCCACAATGAGAGATCACATGACAAAAGATCTCGGCATGAAACCATACCGCCCTTCATTTGTTAATGAATTAAGCGATACAGACATTGCAGAAACGATATAAAGCCTGTGAACAATGCGTTATGGGGTTTCGTCAAGCAGAACGTATCCTGGGTGCATTACCGCACGACAGAGTAACTGAAACACGCTGTTCGAGATGCATTTGGTGCAATCACTCCAGCAATGCTGCGTCGATTCTCACATCGCACATGGAGGCGCATAAGCCTTTGTTACGAAAATGACGGTGCACACACAACTATTCTTGATTAGTAACTGTAATTAGTAATTGTATTTACTGTAATTAAAGTAATTGTTGCTAGTGACTTGTTTCTTAAATTACACCTACCACGTATAAATACAATTAACACAAAAATAAAATTGGTATTACAATATGTACATTTTGTAGGGGGTGACGGGAGTTTATGAACACCCTATACATAAGTAAACATGGGTAGATAGGTTAATAGGGCGCGGGTAGGCAGTAAATAAATGAATGAAATGAATTAATTTATATTCCAAGGAAATTAGGTCAAGAATAAATTGAAGAATAAGTAAAGATTATTTAAATAATAATTTATGGTTAAAACCTTTAAATGATAACGAAAAGAATGACTATACAAATTTAACATTAGTCAATTCAAGAAGGACGTTAATTATTCGTATGAATGAGTGAACATCGCTGACATTATTTTTAACATTATATAATTATGATACATTAGACGAGTGAATCACAAAAGACGACAAATAATAACCTATACACCATCAACTCTATAACAATATATAGAAGAATTACCATACATTGAAGACTAAATGTATATCGGTATGAAGACTTAGTATTTAATGTATGAAAGTATGAAATATATACATGTTTCAGGGTTTATTACGATTAATTTAAGCCAGTTTTATGCTAGTGACGTCATGTTGTGAGGTGCCGTTAAGTTATATATTATATGTTAATTCGTAATTAATATGTTAAAGTGAACTCAAATCGAGTATATAAGTCATTATAGAGTTGAATAAAGGAAAACGATACGGGGAAACACAGTAACGCAAGATACAGAGACATGGTACAGGAGTGAAAGAAACCAGTACTCAGATATTATATATAATATATATATATATATATATATATATATATATATTATATATATATAAATTAAGCACAAAGCCTGGTAGTTGGGTATACCGCGTATTGTCCTCCCTCATTTCACAGAGTCCGAAATATATAATATTATATATATATATATATATAATATATATATATATTAGGGTGGTCCACAAATTCGAAGTTTTTTTTTTTTTGGTGCTCAGTAGTATTTATCTGATTCCCTTCCCCAAGAAAACACTGCATACCAAGTTTTAGGTATTGTGACTTTGTTTAGGGTATGCACAAGCTGACTAAGAAAATGATATTCAAATATTTATAGGTAAAATTATTATTTAAGTGATTAATTTATTAATTAGAGGCAAACCAAACACAAACAATGTTGATTGAAACAGGAAAATAACTCTCCCTTCCTCACGATTACAAGTTAGCCTTGCTTGCAATAGGAAACTGGCGTCGATGTGTGGTGACCACCTGCAGCAGATACTGTTTCTGTTCTTCGTAATGGAAGAGTTATAATCTTGAATTAGCTTCACCCCTCTTTCAGCCACATCAATCACTATCAGTATATCTTGGAGGACTTCCTTGGCCTGGAGGGACTGCGGATCATCCTTCCATTGGGATGGATGGATCTTTCGAGATGAATCCGGAGCCTAGTAGCGTGAGCTGGAAGAAGCGGTTGGTATTCTTGGATGCCAGCTTCTTCAGCGTCAGTGACGGAATGTCCTCTTCCGGCACTTTAATTCTCTTCAGTGGATCTTTCTCTCCTCTTCTTACCCTCATCGACTCCAGGATTCCTCTCTTCTCCATATTGGAAACTGCGTCACTGAATAGAGCCAGAGCTACCAACCCTTCACTCAAATACCACAGATGTCGTTGGAATGCCTTTGTAGCTGCCGCTCCAACTGCTCCATCCACTTTATTCCTGTATTCTTGAATTTTCTTAAGGAAGGAGATATCGTTGCTCGGGGCTTCAAAGATTATGGAAGCCTTAAACCATGCTGGTCCGTAGACAAGAGCAACAAAGAGGGCCACGGTTCGAATGGACTCTCCTTTGGGGGACACCTTAAACTGAGGTTGAAACATGAATATTTAGGGACAGTATATTGCCTTTGACATCCAGCGAGCATGGTGTATGGGGCCAGGCTGTCCAAATCGAATTCTTCGGGGAGGTGTCCCACCTAGGAAGACTACGCTAAGCTACAGGAGTCGGCGGTAGTCGTCACGGGGTTGCGTACACTCAAGAGCTTTTATGTAGTAGTGGAGAGCTTCTTATACCCATTCAGGGGTCTCTTTGAAAACCACTGATGTGGTCGTTCATCATTCCAGTCTTAAAGTTTGCTTGGTTGACCCGCTGCCAATTCTTTTGGAATCGTTGAAATAGGAGAACCTCCGGACCGCTGGACGATCCTTGAACTGTCTTGAAGACGTCTCTGAGAACGACCTCCAAGATATAGTGTCTGCAAGCAAGGTGGAGTAAATTTCTTCCCAGTCGCTGTTCAGTCAACTTGCAAGCTCCACCAATATGACCCGTATTGCTTGGAGTCGTATCAAGGCTCATGGCGACGACTCGGTCTTCGACCTTCCAATCTTTCAAGGCCTCAACCACGGCGTCTGCTTGCGCCATTCTTGTTCCACATGCGAGTTCCGGAACACCCAGGAGTTGGATGTTCTCCTCTGACGAGAGATCAGTACTGGGAGACGATCGACGCAGTCATTTTCTGTGAGGAATGGAAGGAGTTTCCCGTCCCAATGAACAACAATTCCAGTATTGGCGCCAGAAGATGAGACAGCTTGTTTCACAGAAGTGATGTGGTCACTGCAATGTCGCATACGGGTTCTCCTGAATGTGGAGCGACTGATGGCCAGTTCATCAATGTTCCCTCCAAGGCTTTTCCCAGTAGCTGCCACAATGTGAACTGCCTCACGATCGCTGGTGTTGGTTCTATCCACGGCGGCAGCGAGACCAGGGGATATGAAGTTCTTAGGCCTCGGTTGAGGTGCAGGACGAGGAGCTGCATTTGACGGGCCAGGGACCTGAAAATCCGCATCCATTCCAACTCGAGGTCATTCGGAAATGAACGAGGGCCTTCATCATCAGAAGAGGTGCTGGTTGACTCCAGCTGAACGGTCTCTTGCTCTTCACGCATCTGCTTTTCTGCTACTTCCTTTTGCTCTCTGGCCTTAAGATACTTCTGTTTCATTTCTTTCTTAGCCAGTGCTTCGTCGACTCGTCCCATGTAAAACTTGCGTTCCCTCGCTTGGTCTTTCAAGAAGACTCGGTCTTCCTCTATCCGGATCAGTCTTTCCACATCATGATGCTTAATGTTGAAGAGCTTTTCAAGATTGTTTGAGAACTCTTGTTCCTTCTGTATTTGTGGCTTACTTCTCCTGTTGGAAACCTTTTTCAACTTCTCCCAAGTGGACAGGATTCCACTCAGGGTTCATTTGATATTCCGCTCCTCTTGAGTAGGGATGCCGGCCATTCCCCAGATATCCATGGTTTCCTTCACCACCATATTGATGCACTCGTTTTTCATAGGAGTTGGCTCATTCTTTTTCAAAAGATGAAAATAACGTTGGAGAACTTGCCTAAGAGTAGGCAGACGGGACTTGGGAATCGCTTCGATGGTGCCGTCAACCAAGTAGATAGTTGTTTTCTTACGCAATGTATTTGCCATCAACACAACCGAGAAAGAGAAACCAAAAATTTACATTTTTTATCTATGGAAATAATGTAGAAATACAACAACTTCAAACATGTAGCCTTTTAAAGTCACACTTTAACATTAAACATGCACTAATGTACATGAATTTTCAACAAAAATTATTATTCAACATAAACCAAAAACAATAACTTAACACTAAGTTAACAGTAATATAGCAACTTTAAGCGTCATAGCAATTTTAACGCAATAGAAAATATAGCAATGTACATTTCTTTCCAGAAAAAAATTATTATTCAACATAAACCAAAATAATAACGCAATAGTAATATAGTAACTTTAAGCGTCATAGCAGTTTATAACGCTATAGAATATACACTATATTCACCTTAATTAAACATTAATATTAATTAATTACTAATTAATTATTAATTAAATACTAATTAAATATTCACCTGAGTCATTAAAAAGCAAGCTAAGATAAATGATTCCCAGTGATGCGTGAACACTTAATACAAATTTGGAATTAGAAACTGGGCGAATTGCGCAATTTTTTTTTACGTTCCGAATTATGCCTGCTATATAGGCCACGTCAGAGCCGAGCATTACAGGGCACTAAAAATGGCAGCCGTGTGCATACCCTAAATATTCATTAATTTTAAAAAATTCACGTGCGCTAGTTTCTCATCTAGTGGGTACGTTTGGGCTATGAGCACACAAAAGTTTCGGAGAAAAAAAAGTTTCACCCCCGATTTTGTGGACCACCCTAATATATATATATATATATATATATATATATATAATATATATATAAAACTTAATTATATATGCAAACAAACCTTACTAAACCTAACCTAACAATTTAATCTAATACAGTTAAAGACTCCGCACGTTGTCCAGCTGGGGCTGGTCAAAGTCCGAAATAATTATACAGGGTGTCCCATAAGTCCGGCATCATAGAAGAAATTCATATTTTTCTGTTTCTACAAACCATAATTTATGCTCGAGATGCCAATTTCCCGTCCACCATTCTGTTCAGTGACGAGACTGTTTTTTATGGAAATGGTGAGGTAAATCGACAGAACACCCGCTACTGGTCTCAAAACAACCCTCACTGGTATATCTCTTCAAAGGAACAAGGTGCATCTCGGGTGATGGTATGGTGTGGCATTTGGAAGGATCGCATCATAGGCCCCCTCTTTTTCGATGAACATGTCACTGGAGGCACCTACCTACGTATGCTCAAGGAAGAAGCATTTCCCAGTGTCTTGAACGAAGAAAGAAATTTCCCAACATGGTTCCAGCAAGACGGCGCTCCTGCACATTACAGCACCCAAGTAAGGGAATACATGTACCAACAATTCCCTGGTCATTGGATAGGACGTCGAGGGCCTGTAGAATGGCCAGCTAGAAGCCCGGATCTCACGCCACTAGATTTTTATCTCTGGGGCCACTTGAAAGCGCTGGTATACGCAGAGAAAATTAGGAGTGTTGAACATTTGCGGCAGCGCATTATTGGGGCATGTAACCCCATTACTCCTGACATCATTCACCGTGTGCTTGCTGACTGGGTATCACGTCTAAATTTGTGTATTAAAAACAATGGTGGACATATTGAGCACGTTCTGTAAATAAAAGCTTTTGTTTTGCCTTTTTTTATTATTTTTCCTATGATGCCGGACTTATGGGACACCCTGTATATTTCAGACTGTCAAATGAGGGAAGAGAATGCGCGATGTGTTCAGACACAGCGCGCATTGTCCAACTGCCGGGTTTCATCCTTAACACACACACACACATATATATATACGTTATATATATATATATATATATATATATAGAGAGAGAGAGAGAGAGAGAGAGAGATATAGATATATATATTATATAATACCTATTGATCTATATACATTTGTGAACATCACTATGATAGATGAGTAAGGAAGCACAAACAAGGGTTTCGACCATGCGTCGGCCAAATGTGCACGCATGAGAGGACGGGATTTATGATGGAGGGATGGATTAAGATCATTGATTTCATAACAAATGGGAAAAATGGGAATAATTCTGATGAAAATTTAAAGCAATCTGAAAGGGTGATTATTCTTCGTTGCACTTCAATTACGGATGAGGCTAAGGGGTATTAGCTTTCAGAGCGAATTTTTCATGGCACAAACATGGATACACTCCATACATGGGAATAGTAAATCACATGGTTGTGATACGCAAATAGCTCTCGATAACAAACGCATTCTGGCAAACATTTTCGGAAGAACGCCAATGACCCTACCGTTATTTGATTTATCCTTGGTGGACTTAAAGAGAGCACAGTATTTTTCAAGCAACTCTTCCGACCTATTTCCTTCTACATCAGGAGTGCCCAGACTTTAGATACCCAAAATCTACTTTTGCCAGCCTCATCCTAACGCGATCTACCAGCAATGAAATTGACAAAAAAAAAAAAAAATTTGTACACCAATATATTTTCTTTAGTCATGCAAAATAGATTTATTTAAATAATAATTACGGACTAATAACTTGTTCTTTGGTTCTTACATTATCAAACAGACGTAGATGATTTGCACTGCATGGCATCAGCAAGCTGTGCAAAGTTTGAAATATATTTGCTGACTGCTAGCCTCAAGCAGGTGTCCAGATGTTTATCTGTTAGAGTTTGTGTCGCTGCAGTTGTGAGAAGAACATTTTTAATTTTTGTTTAAAGGTATTCACAGAACTAATCATTTGGACAATATTTTTATTTTTTCCTTGAAGCTCTAAATTGAGTTCGTCCAGCTTAGCAGTAACATCAGTAAAAAAAGCTAAATCTAATAACCACACTTCATCTTACAACTGCTTATATTCACCACCCCTTGAGGCCAGAAACTCCCTGATTTCGGTCAACAAATCTCTAAATCGCTGAAGAAATTTTCTCCTGCTAAGCCATCTGACATCAGCGTGTAGCAAAAGTTCTGTGTTCGGCTTCACTTTCTTCTAGTTGAGACTTAAGAGGCGCCTCTGCAGGCTTCTTGCCCGAATAGAACATACGATCTTTGACCCAATATTGTTGGACAGCAATTGAATTCCTTCATCTTCGTCTTGCGCAGTTCACTTTTGGTTGGAAAGTCGCTCTCATATTTCTTGTAAACAGTTTTGAAATGTCTCTCAACATTTCCTTTCTTAGTAAGAGCTACGGTCAAATGGCAAATCAGACACGCGCACTTTGATTCACCATTGTGAAAAAATAATCTTCCTCCCATTCATTGTGAAAATTATAAGATTTTGTATTTTTGTTGCTTGGTCCGGCACTCATGATTAGCCCTCCATTAAAGTTTTAATTGAAAAATTCACTGGAAACCTACATTTGGAATAATTTTTTCTATAGAAGTTTAGTACATTCACATGTGCTTGTTTTCTGTGCAACAACCCTCAGGATACTGACTGCTCTGTGAGACTGTAATAACGGCCGTCAGTTCACGGAATGACTGCAGTGTTGCCAAGTTTGATATGTCCGTCACCCATAGTGCGTAAAACCGATGCGATATTAAATATGGACCCCTTATAATATGTACCCAGGGACCATTTTCATTAGCGAAATATGGTCTCCTGGGTCCATATTTCGCTATTGAAATTGAACACCCCCCTCACTGAGAATGCCCCTCCCCCACCCTGTGTAACATGTTAAGACTTATTTTTAATGAAAGGTATTCCCTATAATTTAGATATGTTCCATTGAGAATGACCAGACAAAGGCTCAATTTAGATATTTATCAGTCAACATTACTAATTTAGTTTTAACAGTTTTAACAAGTGCATGTTAAACTTGTTGGTTTACGTCGTCGTCGTCGTCGGCCTAGGCAAGCTACGGCTTGGGACCGTAGCGCATCTATCCGGTATAGGTTAACCTGGATGATGTAGCCATAAGCACTGCCGCTAGTTAAATGCCAACCAGTGATTATCTCACTAGCCGTATTGAGTCCGTTAGGCGAAACTGCGACAGTACCAAAGGTGGAAAATATAACCTTTGGTTTTCTATTATTTATTTGTAAAATGGACATGGTATTAGATTAAAATAAATATTTGAATATAAATAATTAACTGACAATTGTGATATATAATTAATTATGTTTACATACAAAAAATAATACAATATACATAAAATTAGTATTAATGTGGTTCACAATTGAATTATGATGGGTAACTAATTTAAAATGAATTTATATCTATTCCGAAATTCAAGACGGTAAAATTAACATTTAACTTGAAACTAAAATAAGAGTATTCACTACACACTCCCCCACCAGAGAGGAAGTTCAAAGAGTTCCGAACGACACAGATTTTCCCTGGACCTTTTTGGTAGCTACATGTACCTCGCTTAAGGCTGATTCCAAAAACGCAGGCTTAAGACGATCGATAGAAACCTTGTCGACCTTGGAACCGCGCTGGATGAGAAATGATTTGCGCGTACGTCGGAGAACTTCATAGGGTCCGTCATATGGACATTGGAGAGGCCGTTTTGGGACAGGTACACGAACGAAAACGTGGGTGCAAGACTGGAGGGCTGGGGAAACAAAGATGTTCTGTTGGCTAGTCAATCGAGGGGGAACAGGCTGAAGGGACTGCATGTGAGAGGAAAGTGTTTGAGCGAATTCCGTAGGATCACATGACTTATCCCCTGCAGTGAAGTAGCCACCTGGTAGCCGCAGTGTTGTTCCATAGACTAGTTCAGCCGCTGTAGTCTTCAGATCACTCTTAAATGCAGAGCGAATACCAAGCAACACGAGTGGAAGCTTATCCATCCAATGGGAGTCTTCGTGACACATAAGGGATGACTTCAGCTGGCGATGGAAGCGTTCGACGAGGCCGTTAGCTTGCGGATGATACGCACAGGTATGCGCATGTACTGTACCCAACAAGCTGGTAAACTTCTTCCAAAGCGAAGACTCAAATTGGCGACCTTGGTCAGTGATGACTTTTGTCGGCAATCCAAATCTTGATACCCATCCATGAAGAAAGGCTCTTGCAACAGTGTCCGCTTGGATATCAGGAAGTGGGATGGCTTCAGGCCATCTGGAAAAGCGGTCGAGACAGGTGAGCAGATAACGTTGGCCTTGAATCACTGGAAGAGGGCCAACAATGTCTACATGAATTACCTCAAATCGCTGGGATGGGGGCGGAAATGCGTCAAAGGGGGACCTGGTGTGCCTTTGGACTTTGGCACGCTGGCAGGCAAGGCACGTTTTGGTCCAATGTTTGACATCCTTCCGCATCGAGGGCCAAACAAAGCGAGAGGTAACCAGGTGTTGCGAAGCAAGGATACCAGGATGGGAGGGCTTATGAAGATCCGTGAAGACTGCTTTTCTGTGACATGGAGGGACATAAGGGCGAATAGCAGCTGTTGATACGTCGCAATAGAGGGGCACAGACAATCCTGGCATACTCATTTTCTTGAGGGAAAGTGAGTGAGTGGAGTCTTCTCTGAGCAGGTCTTGTAGTTCCGTATCCTTATCTTGATCCTGTGCAATAGCATTCCACAGTGTAGAGCTGAGGGTAACAGAAGTAATCTCTATTCTTGAAAGTGCATCCGCTGGAGTGTTCAAGACACCTTTGATGTGGCGGATATCTGTGGTAAATTGCGAGATATAATCGAGTTGCCTGATGACTCTGGGAGAGTGGTTACAGCTGTTTTTATTGAAGACAGTGACCAAAGGTTTGTGGTCGGTAAAAACACAAAACTCTCGGCCTTCAAGGAAATGTTGAAAATGCTTCACGTTTAAGTAAATAGCAAGAAGTTCACGTCCGAAAGCACTATAACGCGTTTGGGCTGGCTGCAGCTTTTTCGAGTAAAACGCGATGGGTGCTTGTTGACCGTTAATGGTTTGTTCCAACACTCCACCGATCGCAACATCTGATGCATCGACCGTCAGAGTTAGGGGGGCATCACTGATAGGAAATGACAGAGACAATGCACTATTGATAGCATTTTTGGCATTGTCGAACGCCTGTAAACTATCGCTACACCATACCAATTTCGTTACCTTGCGTTTGTGTGTGATCATAGCGTGTAGAGGAGCAAGAACACTGGCACAGTTTTTAATGAACTTGTGGTAATAATTTACCAAACCTAGAAACCGACGTAACTCACGCTGATTATTTGGCATTGGGTAATTTTTTATCACTTCACACTTGTCCTGAAGGGGGGTAATTCCGTGCTGCGAAATCGTGTGACCAAGAAATTCCAAGGTTGGCTGTGCAAACACACACTTAGATGCATTAATAGTAACACCGTATTGTTCTAAGCGTTGAAAGAGGAGTGAAAGATGTTCCTTATGTTCCTCTTCCGTTGAGCTGGCCACAAGCAAATCATCGATGTAGGCATAAACAAAGTCTAAGCCTCTGGTGACCTCATCTATAAACCTCTGAAAGGTTTGCGCAGCATTCCGTAGCCCGAACGGCATCTTCAAAAATTCGAATAACCCAAATGGTGTACAAACTGCAGTCTTGGGAATATCCGAAGGCTCTACGGGAATGTGGTGGAAAGCCTTAACGAGATCTATTTTACTGAAGATAGATTTGCCGTGGAGAAGAGAAGTAAAGTCTTGGACATTTGGTACCGGATATCGGTCCGGGATGGTTGTTGAATTCAAAAACCGGTAATCCCCACATGGTCTCCAGTCTCCTGACTTCTTCTAGACCAGGTGTAGGGGAGAGGACCAACTGCTTTTGGAAGGTCTTATTATACCAAGATCTATCATAAGCTGGAATTCCGATTTGGCAGCTTTCAGTTTGTCCGGGGCAAGACGTCTGGGTTTTGCAAACACAGGGGGACCTTTTGTTGTAATGTGATGGGTAATGGTGTGCTTAATGGTATCACCCATCTGCATCGGTTGAAGAATTCCTGGATATCGCAGGAAAAGGCACTGGTACATGGAATTAGGGGGAACGAGGGAAAGTGCAGAGTTCGAGGCGTCCGGAAGGGCAACCTGTTTGGCAAGAACAGAAAGCAGTGTGGCCTGGTCGCATAAGCGTCGCTTGTCAAGATCCACCAGAAGTTTGAAATGCTGGAGGAAGTCAGCGCCGATTATGGGATGCTGCACTTGAGCACAGATGAAAATCCACTTGAAGGATCGGTGAAGGCCCAAGTTTAGTTCACGCGACTGAGTACCGTACGTGGGTATGCGTGAACCGTTAGCAGCGTATAGAGGCGGAGATTCCGAGTGCGTATGACCAGATTTTGAGGGAATACACTGACTGACGCTCCGGTATCAACCAAGAAATTGACACCAGAGTTCCTGTCCTTTATGAATAACAGGTTGGCAGTGCGAGTACTAGACGCCATTAGGACTCGCCGCTGGGGTTTTCCGACGAAAAATTGCAAGGGGAGATGCACTTCCTAGCCTTCTTTCCAAATTTGGCGTGGTAGAAGCAGATCTTCCCGGAACTCGAACGATGCCTCTTCGTAAATCTTGACCGAGAATGGCTTCTTTGCCGTTGATTTTGTAGCAGAGAACAAACGTGGTTGAGTTGTTGACTTAACTCTTCCACTTTCAACTCCAGTTCCGATTGTGTGTTCACGTTGTTGACCGGAGCTGTGTCAATCTCCACTACTTTGTCGGCAGTTTCTGCTAGTTTATCAACTGGAGTAGCAGGATCCATAGTGGTCAAGACACGCTGAGCTGATGGAGGAAGTTTCTGCAAGAACAACTGTCTAAAGATGTCCTTATCGAAGGTTTGTGCGCGTTCGCCTAGAGCGCACTGCATAGCCCTCAGCATTTGAGTGGGCTTACGGTCTCCAAGTTCTTCTTTTGAGATTAACTGATGTAGTTTCTCACGCTCGGAGACAGTGGTGCGGCACAGGATGGCAGACTTCAGATCGTTGTATGGGTCCTCACTCGTGGAAGTAGACACGATGACGTCACGGACTTCAGAGATGATGCTCGCTGGTAGAGAGGACAAAACATGATCGTATTTCGTCCTGCTAGCGGTGATCCTTCCCAAGTTGAATTGTGATTCCACTTGGTGGAACCAAATAAATGGATCACCCGGCCAGAAGACGGGGAGCTTTACGCTCAAGTGGGAGATGGCACCAGCATCGTCAGGCATCTTCTCCTATGCTTGCTGACGTACAAGCAAGACGACAAGTTACCAACGAAGGAGTGGAGGTTGAGACGAGCGCAGGCACAGAGCGCACGGGCAGGGGTGAGGGGCAGAGGGCACGAGCGACATTACAGTCTGGTCCTAGTCGCTCGGGTGAAGGGGGTGATGGGCACGAACGACGTTACAGTCTGGTCCTAGTCGCTCGGGTGAAGGGGGTGATGGGCACGAACGACGTTACAGTCTAATCCTAGTCGTTCGGGTAAAAGGGGTAATCCAGCTCCGGGGTCACCAATTGTTGGTTTACGTCGTCGTCGTCGTCGGCCTAGGCAAGCTACGGCTTGGGACCGTAGCGCATCTATCCGGTATAGGTTAACCTGGATGATGTAGCCATAAGCACTGCCGCTAGTTAAATGCCAACCAGTGATTATCTCACTAGCCGTATTGAGTCCGTTAGGCGAAACTGCGACAGTACCAAAGGTGGAAAATATAACCTTTGGTTTTCTATTATTTATTTGTAAAATGGACATGGTATTAGATTAAAATAAATATTTGAATATAAATAATTAACTGACAATTGTGATATATAATTAATTATGTTTACATACAATAAAATAATACAATATACATAAAATTAGTATTAATGTGGTTCACAATTGAATTATGATGGGTAACTAATTTAAAATGAATTTATATCTATTCCGAAATTCAAGACGGTAAAATTAACATTTAACTTGAAACTAAAATAAGAGTATTCACTACAAACTCATACATGCATGGTATGAATATAATAGTAACAAAACTTGTAAAAGGTAAAATGCATTTATATTAGTAAAAGTTAACCATGTTAACAAGTGAATGCCCGGTTGTCAACTGTACGGCGTACGCCCTTGATGATTGGTTAGGTTAAGTCGTGATATTTTCGTTAGTTTTGACAGTAACTACTGCAGCTACTATTGCCCATAGTTGGGTGCGATCGTCATATTTTGAACAGGTAATTGGCATGTAAGTGAATATTATGTCAACAAATTGTTGGTGTTTCTACTTGTATCATGTAATGCTTTTGTATTCTTACAGTTACATGGTAACAGTTATGTATTCTGTATTTGGATATCACACACACACACACACACACACACACACACACATATATATATATATATATATATATATATATATATATATATATATATATATATATATATATACAGGGTGGGCCACAAAACATTACCCAACTTTTTTAAAATACTGTGGCTCACCCTGTATATTGATCTTACTGCTGAGGCCGTATGTTGTATCCATACTTTTACTCTTTCAAACGCTGGCTTTGAATCTGGATTCAACGCCCCCAGGAGTACAGGTTAATAACTGGAGGGAGGTATCAGAATATGGTACTCAATTGAAAGGCGGTCAAAGTCAACAACTGATACTTTCAGATGACAGTCAGTTTCTCCATAAATAATTAATATTCCTAATTTTTACACAAAATAATTAATTTATTTCCTTTTTCATTTTTATTGAACCTGCGTCAGGAGAAACACTGGGGTGCAAAACGAATGAAGTAAGAGTTTCCAAATAAACGATGGACGAATACGATACCTGGACTTCAATATCTCATAAAGAAAATCGATATCACAGGGTCGACCAAACGAAAAGAAGGCAGTGGAAGGCCAAAAACATTGAGGAAAATTGAGGACAGTATTAACACGGTTTCATCCATGATATGCAGTCAAGAAGAACGGCCCAACACCCACAAGTCCGTTAGAGAAATTTCAAAAATTACTGGCATTTCTCGCTCTAGTGTTCGTCATATAGTAAAAGATGATCTGGGTCTTAAATGTTTTAAAAGAGTCGAAGTTCATAAGCTCTTTGCATCAAATAAGCAAGCAAGAGTTGAAAAATGTCGTGCTCTGTTAGATCGATTCCCAGACAGAGAAGTGTCCAAAATATGGTTCAGCGAAGAAAAGACCTTTACGGTTGCTTCAACAATAAACACACAAAATGACGAAGTTTATGGAGGACAGGACAAAAAATCTATCAGTCCAGATCGACTTTGCAGGGAACGTCCGCATTTTTCTCAAAAAGTCATGGTTTCCATCTATATTTCAAAGTTAGGGAAGTCGGAGATTGTTTTTGTTGATCAAAATGCCAAAATCACTGCTGCTTATTACCAAGAAAAAATCCTTGATGCGGTACTGCCGTCGATAAGGGAGAAGTCAAGGTTGCAAGCGTGCATTGATAATGGAGGAGGGCACATTCCGCATAATCTTGAACTGAATTAGGTAACTGTATAGAGACAGAAAGTTTTTCCACCCGTGTTTGTATAACAGCGAATTACAAAATAATGGTTACAGTTAGCAAAAATCCAACTTCACCAATAGACGATGAAATTCTATACAGGACACATACACTATATTGATTGTACAAATAACATTTGATAAAGGTAAAATTATATTGTTCAAAATCAGGGTAATAGTTTTTTTTCGGCCCACCGGTATTATATATTATATATATATATATATATATATATATATATATATGAATAGAAACGACGTAAATAAGGAGCGTCTCTGCACACGGGGAAGAGAAATAACGAATAAATGAAAAATGAGGCGAACCGCCCGGGAATTGAACTCAGGGCCTTCCAATTGCCGGTTGGATGCGCTACCATTACACCACGGACCTCATCAATCATAAATCGAAATTCTCCTACTTAGGGCAGAAACCAATGCCCTGAGAGGGCACCCTCGCAAATCGTGAATATGTGAATTTAACTGCAATGACCACGCAGTATATAAATGAATAGAAACGACGTAAATAAGGAGCGTCTCTGCACACGGGGAAGAGACGTGTGCAGAGACGCTCCTTATTTACGTCGTTTCTATTCATTTATATACTGCGTGGTCATTGCAGTTAAATGCACATATTCACGATTTGCGAGGGTGCCCTCTCAGGGCATTGGTTTCTGCTCTATGTAGGAGAATTTCGATTTATGATTGATGAGGTCCGTGGTGTAATGGTAGCGCATCCAACCAGCAATTGGAAGGCCCTGGGTTCAATTCCCGGGCGGTTCGCCTCATTTTTCATTTATTCGTTATTTCTCTTCCCCGTGTGCAGAGACGCTCCTTATTTACGTCGTTTCTATTCATTTATATACTGCGTGGTCATTGCAGTTAAATGCATATATATATATATATATATATATATATATATACTGTATACATACCGGGTGATTGCAAATGATCTTCCTGATTTTAAACATTTATTATGAAAAAACTAAAACTACAGCAAAAGCAAAATATACAAATAAAGAATATTTCAGGGAATTTTTATTTGTAATATTGAACACGTCAGAGATAGCTCTAACGTTAATGTGTTTTGTGCTCTTACCGCTGAGAAAGTGTACGGTCCATTCTTCTTTGCTGAACAAACAATTAATGTTATAATTTACCGCGAGCGATATGCTACAGCTGTGGCTGATGCCCCAGCTTCTAAAGGACAAAGTTGATGTGTGGTTTCAGCAGGATGGTGCGCCACCCCATTTCCACAATGAGGTTACAACATTCCCGAATGAGCAATTGCCTGATCGTTGGAGCGGGCGTGGGGGGCCCATTTCTTGGCCGGCTCGTTCGCCCGATCTAACCCCACTTGACTTCTTCCTCTGTGGCTATGTCAAAAATTAAGTTTTTGTTCCACCAATGGCAGCAACTTTGGAACATTTGAAGGAAAGGATACGTGAGGCTATTAGAAAAGTTCAGTATGATATGCTACAAAATGTATGGAGGGAAACTGAATACCGCTTTGATGTCTGCAGAGCCAGAAAAAGAGCTCGTATTGAACTTCAATAAATAAAACTTTTTGAGTTCTTCTTTATTTATATATCTTGCTTTTCGCTGTAGCTTTGTTAGTTTTTCATAATAAATGTTTAAAATCGGGAAGATCACTTGTAATCATCCGGTGTGTGTGTGTGTGTGTGTTATGTATTATACAATTGTACATAGTATCAATAAATCTTCAACAACAATGATTAATTTGTTGGTTTTTGTGTCTCTTACTGTTATGCTTTGTGTTCTTATAAGGTTTGAATCAGAAATGAAAACAAAAATTAGGAGGGAGAGAGGCCATTTTCAATAGCAGAAAATGAACCCCCAAATCAATTTTCAATGGGGCTCCATATTTTACCCCACACCGACAACTTGTGTACCGTAAGAATTTGTTACGCAACTCATTGAACAATACTCTTCGCGAAACTTGTTAGAAGAAAGTGAGCATTGCTAACTCGTATAATCTCAACAAAATCAATGTATAATTAAAACAAATAATAAATGGACGAGTAAAAACAATAAAAAAAAGACTGTTCAGGAATAGGAATACAAACAGGTTACAATGCGGTCTTTCTCTCTGTTGCTGCCTAGAGAGGTGTCAAACTTAGGTTGACCGTATGGTAATTTTTAAAAATGTCCCCGGTCTACTTAAAACGAGTTAAAAGTCTACCGATCGACCGCGATCGACGTCCTGAGCACCCGTACTCCACATAAACATCGTTTGTTCCAACAAACGAAACAAGGGTGCTATTTGCGGCGGCTACATTCAATTTAACAACTTCATCGCTAATGCACATTAATTTTTTCCCCATGTGAACATACACTTTTTTTTGGACCCATTGCGCTTACGAATTCCTCGTCCATGTATAATTAATCCCTATAAGAACGGTCTGATTTTCCACTTCTCTTGTTTCCAGCGCACTAAAAGGATTTGCCACTGTTAACCAAAATTCCGCTTTCCGTTTTGGTTTCGCATCGTTGCAAACTTGGACAAAGCTATCATTAGTTTCATTGCTTCCCGCCATGTTCGCAAAGTTATTACATGCATTTGTGTGTACATTTCCGGTTGGGTTCAATTTGTCTTCAACCTTTTTAATCTCCCCTTCAATTTCATTAACATCATCGTCTAATTTCTTAATACTGTTTTCGATGACACTCGCATTAACTCAGGGATTTCTAATTTTAATTCGCTTAATTTCTGATCAAAATAATCTTTCAGTTGATAAAATTTACAAACTGGTTCGTCGTTATCAGTATCGTAAAAAGATCGCGATTGTAAATAGAGCCACAGATGGACCAATCAAATTTTTGGATTTTTGGAGGCATATTAATTAGTTTATTCTGGGAGAAAAACTAAAGGGGAGAGGATTAAGAATTGGAATGCAGTGTACACCACGTTTACGAATACCAATTTCTGTGGCGAATTTATAGAATTTAATATAATTATTTTACCACGTTCCTAATTACATAAAAATAAACATGAGTGTTTTTTTTAAGTTAGTTAGAAAGGATAAATAATGTTTGTAACAAGAATTTAATTCCCTATATCTTGCAACGGTAGTATTGTACTTTCGGATCTAAATAGAAAATGAATGTAAACATAAGTTTCGCACGAAATATTAAAAAATTACGATAAACAAAATGTATAACAGAAAATACACACTCGCAAAACTATCCAGGATGTTAGCACGACAGAAACACGTAGTGAGGAAAGCGAGAGAGTGCGTCTTGTTGGAAGGTTAGAAACAGCATGATTTACAAAATTCTTCATATTTATCATGTCTTAAAATTATGTAATTAATATATTCTTATGGTTTAGATCATGTTTTGGGATTGTTTAACCTCCTTCGTAACAGTACAAAGGGCATGTGAAGGAAGGGACCTACAGCTTTACTTGGAATCCGAACCAAGGGCGCAATATAATCTGAATGCGGAAGACGATTACCCATCCGACTACTAACCAAACCCAACCCAATGTCACTTAATTTCGCTGATCGACGGGAAGCGTTGTTACGACATGGTCACGACGTAGCCCTTGCAAACGTTTCGTTAAAACCTAAATTAATGTGTAGCCACATCCTTTGATTTTACTTTTCAAATATTATGTTTTTCATTCACATAGTTAATAAATATAATATGCCGTTCTGGAAAAACGTGTATTTTGTTTAAACGGCCGGTTGTATGTACAGTAGCGTACGAGTATCAGTGTTTCCCAACCAGGGTACCGCACTTGTCTCTTATGGAGGTGCCACAACATTTCATGCAAATGATAAAAATAAATAATTCAAACTCAAAAGCTACTGAAGATATGGACATTTTAAAGTGAAACAAAGCATTCGCAATTTATTTTGTCTATACAGAAACTGTGTAGGCTCACTTTGAAGTTACTTGGGAGTTGGGTAGGGGAGGGTGTGACTGGTCTTTGAACAATGGGAAACAAAAATCTGCCCGAGTGCCACGAAAGAAGAACAAATGGCATTGGGTGCTCTCACCAAGTAAAGGTTGAAAACCACTGTATTACATTATTAGGGATTTGGTTCGAATTGGGATTTACTTTCTTTTTTTTTGAGTGTTGATTCTTTATTCCATTTGTATAGGGGTGTCCCCTACATAAGACTGACTAAAATCGTTTGGCGTTCGCAGCAAAAGATTAAACAGCTTTGGATAGGTTTGAACCAAAAAAAATAGACAGTTAAGAGCGAACGGATCTAAAACTCGAGATTGGAGGCCTGTCATAAACACATTTACAAAATAAATACTTTTTAACAAAAGTTTTCGCAATCATGAAGCATTCATTGTCAGAATGATTTAAAAACAGAGGATCTTCCTCTTTCAATAAAAAAAGAATGGTTTAAAAAATATTTTAAAAATTCTTTGAGAAGCATTCATTAAGATCTCCGCCTCATGCATAGTGATTAGGTATCAGAAAAAAAGCTTTTAACGAATTCTTGTCTTGATTTCACTCGACATATTATAATTTCTCATTAGTCTAATGCAAATGCATTTTTTTTATGCAAGAAAGAGAGGCCAAGGGCGAATGTCCGCAAAAATGCCCCCTCATAGAGGAAGAAGAGAGCCAAAATCAAGGTCCAAGGTTTTTGAGATACCTGGACACGCTGTATTTAAAATACTGAAGGTCATAGACAGGGGGAAAGATGGATTGAGTGTTCCAGAGTTGACCGGTTGAGTAGATGAAAGCTTGAAAATACCGATTAACCCTTGCGTTAGAGAGTTGGACAGAAAAGGAATGAGAATGTGTCGAAACTCCGGTACTGCATGCTCTCCTTAAAGGAGGAGGCATGCAATTAGAGAGAGCGCAATAGCAAACGTTTAACAAAAATCCCGAAAGGATTTCCCTTGCGAAACCCATACTGACGATCTGAAAGAAGATTGTCAGAAAAGGTGTTTAAGAATCTTACTATTAAGGGTAGATTAAAAAACTTTAGAAAGACAAGAAATCAAATCACTTGGACGATAGTTGGATGGTTGAGAGCAGTCAACCTTCTTTGGGACAGGCTGAATGAAAGCGAACTTCCAACAGGAAGGAAAAGTACCATATGAAAGACAAGGACGAAAGCGTTTGTCCAGGCAGGCTGTCAGCACAGAACCAGTTCTTGAAAATAAGAGGAGGGATACCGTCAGGACCGTACACCTTCCTCGAGTTGAGCCCAGATAAATCAAGAAAAACATCTTTGGAAGAGATTCTAATTTCAGACATAATTAAGTCAGAGGGCGGAAGAGACGGAGGAACAGCACCGGAATCGTCCAGGGTTGAGTTGGAGGCGAAAGTTTGAGCGAAGGGTTCTGCTTTATTAGAAGAAGAGACGGCAACTGAGCCGTCGTAATGGAAAAGAGGAAGGAAAGAAGTAGTAAAGTTGTTGGAAAGGTTCTTGGCTTGGTGCCAGAAAGAGTGAGAGGAATTAAAATTGGATAGGTTTTAACATTTTTGTCTGATGAAGGAATTTTGGTCACATTGGCGACAATACATTTTTTCAAAGTGAAAATTGTGGTTTTCTAAATCCTAAAATACAAGTGATATCTGAATTTAGGATGTGTTCAGGTCAAACTGCAACTAATGTGAATGAATGTACAATCCTTCTCTCCTTTCTTTGTTTATATTCATTCAAAGTTAAGCCTGTTCACTTTGAAAAAAAAAAAGGATTTTATTTTTGCTCTTATCTAGAATCTGAAAGTCTTTTGTATGAGAAGTGAATGTACTCATCTGGAAAAATATTCACCAGAAAAATTAGAATTTCAGGAAAGGTTTCTTCTCAATGTCAGTCATTCCCATTTTAGTCTTCGTCCAAGAATGAAAATTCGAAAGTGGGAATTAAAAGGAGGCAATTGTCAAATTGATCCATTCCCATTCCCGCTATATAGGATTTCCCAATTCAGGTTAAATTTTTCATAGAAAGTACCTATTGAGGTTGCAATAACGCCGCACTCATCTTTTTACCATTTCTCGAATTAGGAAACTTTTTTTTTCATCTTTCCCAACTCTGGAATTCCCATTTCGAGCATTCCCACTTTGGTCTCCAAATATTACTAATTACTAATTTAAGAGGTTTCTTTTGAAATAACGTTTTTGACAGAGAAAGAAATTTCAAAAAGAAACCTTTCATGTTACTAATTAGAAATTTTTTAAAATTGTACAATATTTTCGGTTTTGGCGACCATTTTCCGCAACTGCACATGCGCGTACACTTATAATGAGCCTACAGTATGTATGCATGTATGTATGTATGTAGGTAGGTAGGTATATACACCATAATAAGTTATATATGTATGATATGAGCACTATTGAGTTTCAAATCATAATTTGAATAGATTTTTATTGGAATAAAAACGTATGAAGAGAATCATTGTTTAACCTCTCAAGCGTCAATTTTAAAAAGATGAATAGATGATAAACTTGTCGATAACGCTTAAGAGATTAATCGAATGAATTTTGAGCCAATTCAGTTAAGCATAAATCCCGATGAAGTTGAGGCAAAAATAGATTTTCCTCCAATTCAACAATTTTTCACCGTTAACATTTTAACGTAATTAAAAGTTATATTTAATTGGAAACGAATCCATTCGATTACGAATTAATATATTTCATCCTTCTGAAGTGGATAAATTGTGAACAATTGTGAATTGAAACATGAGAAAAGCATTTGACAACAATCAAGCAATTTCTTCAGTATTTCAGGTAAATTGAGGAAAAGTGAAATATATATATATATCCCTGGAGCACGGTTGATCGATCGACTGTTGATATATAAGTGGCGCTCATAAGTATTCCAGATAAATATTTCAGTTATATTCGTCCTTATCTTTTGTACCATGCTTACGATAGTTATGTAAAGTTTACCGTTCATTTGAAAAAAATAAATAAAAAGATTAGTTTAACTCCGACATATTATATAATGTAAGACGTCAAAGAATTTGAGAAAATAATGAAAAAGTTACAATGCAAAAGTTTTCGCACATTTATTTACAAAATTATTTAATACTTTGTGTGTCCACCTTACCTTAGGCTTGAAGAATTTAATGTTTTTATCAGTAGTTGACTGTTTATTGATAAGAGACTTGGCAATTCTGAATTCTAGAATTTTCTCTGTGAATCTTCATGGAGAACGGGTGACTGACTGTACAAGCCATTTGTAAGCAATGGGTCGTCGTGGTAAAGAAGTGTCTACAGATCTTAAGAGATCTGTTATTGCTGCACACGAGTCTGGAAAGGGTTGTAGGAAGGTAGGAGAAAAGCTTCGAATTCCATTTACAACCATTGCTGTAATTATAAAGAAATAGCAAGGCTTTGGAACAATCAAAACTCTACAAAGGTGTGGACGACCTTGCAAGATTTCAGAACGTACAGCTAGACGGATTGATAGAATGACTGCTGCGAATCAACGAATCCCTCGACTGTACGTCGTACATTGAGAAAGAATGGTTTGCATTGAAGAGTTGCACGAAGAAAACCTCTGCTAAAAAAACGCACAAAATACCTCGTTTAAAGTACTCCAAGGACCATCAAAATGATGGATTTGCATTCTGGAAGAAATCCTCTGGACAGACTAGACCAAAACTGAATTATTCGGAAACAACGAGCAACGGTATGTTTGGTGAAAATGCGAAAATCAAATACTGCATTCGGAGAAAAAACATCCTTCCTACGGTTAAACATGGTTGTTGTTGTTTTTTTTCATGTTGGAAGGAGGTGGCAAGAGGGGTTGCCCGCAAACACGTCCCCCACCCTATATAAGAAAGAGAAAGCCAAAATCAAGGTCTCTGAGGGCCATTTTATTTATTTGTTTATGATGCCACTTTTATTTATTTATTTTTTTATAAATTTGGAAAAGATTGTGTAGTGTATAAAATACATGTATGTCTAGTGAAGAATAGAGGGAGAAGTGTGTTTGACAGCATGCTGGACTACTCACAGGGTAGATGAGACAGAAAAAGATAAGCTAAAGAGGACAGTGACAGAAGAAACGGGAGTTCCAACACTCCCTGTCTTCTATCTAATGCCCCCACCCCCGGAGTATTTCCCTGGTCGATTGGTGTCTACAATCTCCTCCTACAGAAGGGTTTGCTTCTTTGTAAACACTTTAGTGCTTCTGGTCCAGGAAAGCTTGTTGTCATCAATGGAGTCTTGAATTCGAAGAAATAGCAGGAAATTTTAGAAGATGTATTGCCTTCAGTTCTGGAGTTGCGAATGGGTCGCAATTGGGTAGCCTACTGCAACAAGATAATGGTCCAAAACATGAAGTAAGGGCTCCAGGAAATGGCTTCAACAAAAGAATTGCAAGCTTCTCGAGTGGCCCAGTCAAAGCCCAGATCTCAATTTAATCGAGAATTTATGGTTTAATTTGAAAAAAGCTGTCCGCAAGAGAAACCCTTCGAATCTGAATGAATTGCAGCAATTTTCTTCAGAAGAATGGGTCAAAATTTCTACTAAGAGATGTCAAAACCTTTTTGAAAAATGCCCAAAACGAATCATTGAAGTCATTCAAGCAAAAGGTGGACACGTGGACACACAAAGTATTAAATAATTTTGTAAAAAAATGTACAAAAACTTTTGCATTTTAACTTTTTTTATGTTCCTCAAATTCTTTGATGTTTTACATTATATGTTGGAGTTAAACTAATATTTTTAATTGCCAAGCTTTTCATGATTATCCTATGCATGGTACAAAAGATAAAGACGAATATAACTGGACTATTTCTCTGTATGAATACTTATGAACGCCACTGTAAGTGATATCTTTGAAATGAGATTTTATGTCAATTCTCAAATGAATGTTGATGTAATGTTGATGCTACAATATGTTGATAAAATAAAGTATAGTCAGCGTTTACAGTATATATTTTTTATATTTATTGAATAATGAATTTTCATCAGGACTCCGTTTCAACCCTGGAATGATATCGATGTTGAAATTTCTGCGATTTAGATAGTTAATTCAGAGATGCCAGGTCACTATCGTTTCAACAATGAGAGGCTGATTCATCGATATTTCTTCATTATACAAAGGGAATACAAAAGACACCAAACAGCAACAGACCGGCTGGTCCCTACGACGCTCTGTTTAAGGAGGAAGGTTATAAGATAGAAGAAAATTTAAAGCAGAGTGAAAATTTTAAAGCAATGAAAGAAAGGAGAAAATTTTAGAGATAAGTGAAAATTTTGAAGCAAATAGGAGAGAATCAGAATGAAATTTCTACGCTACTTTTATGCGCTAACAAATGCTTCTAACTTGGGGTTTAAGGTAAGATAAGCATCTAGTCCCTTTTTAACCCTTTAAGGACTGAAGGTAAAAATTGCTAACGTTTCAAATACAAGTATTCATAACTTAACCCTACAAAAAATTCAGGGCTTAAAGGGTTAAAGGACTGACCGAATTACTATGAATTATGTTGGCTGATAATCTTCTTCTTCTTCTTTCTCTTCGCCCGTTCCCGCCTCTATGCGGGGTCGGCGTTTCTGACCAGCCTCCTCCACACAGCCCGGTCCTGGGCTTCTTCCTCCGACAAACCCTTCTCCCTCAAATCGTCCCTCACCTTCTCCATCCACCTTCGCTTCGGTCTGCCTCTCTTTCTCCTGCCATACACCTCCATATTCATCGTTCTCTTACCCACATAATCTTCGTCCCCTCTCATCACATGTCCATACCATTTCAGTCTACTTTCTTGTATCTTCCTCGAGATTTCTCCAACCTTTGTTGTGCCCCTTATCCTTTCATTCTTACTCTATCCAACCTTGTCACTCCGCACATCCATCTCAGCATTCTCATCTCCGTTACATCTAGTCTTTTCTCATGATCTTTCTTTATAGCCCAAGACTCAGCCCCATACATCATAGCCGGTCTTACCACAGTCTTATACACTTTTCCCTTAACCCTTGCGCCTATTCTTCGGTCACACAACACCCCTGAAAGTTTCTTCCAATTTTTCCAACCAGATTGCACTCTGTGTGTTATTTCTGTGTCCAGCTCACCGTCCTCAGCCACTGTCGATCCCAAGTACGTAAACTTACTTACTCTCTTTAACCTCGCTCCCTCTAAACTAATTTCTGAGTCTTGATTTTCGTAGAACCTCAGGTACTCCGTTTTCTTTCTGCTGATTTTCAACCCTCTGTCTTCAAAAGCCCTCCTCCATTCCTCCAATTTTCTTTCTACTACTTCTCTCCTGTTGCTGCACAGAACAATATCGTCTGCAAAGAGCATACACCAAGGGGATTGATCTTTTATCCCCTGGGCCAACACATCCATAATCAAAACAAAAAGGTACGGGCTCAAAGAAGATCCCTGATGTAGACCAACCCTCACGGGGAACCATTCCGTTACACCTACACTACTCCTAACCTGGGTCCTTGCTCCTTCATACATACTTTGCACCAACCTAACGTACTTCTCCGGCACACCTTTCTCTCTCATACACCTCCAAACCTCCTGGCGTGGCACTCTATCATATGCTTTCTCTAGGTCGATGAAAACCATGTGCAGTCCCTTTTGTCGCTCCCGGTGTTTCTCCATCAACTGCCTCAGTGCAAAAATCGCATCAGTTGTTCCCCTACCTGGCATAAACCCAACTGCTCTTCCCCCACGGTTGTCTCTTCTCTTAACCTTTTATCTATAATCCTTTCCCAAACCTTCATCGTGTGTGACATAAGCTTTATTCCCCTATAATTTCCACAATCCTGGATGTCCCCCTTCTCTTTGTAGATAGGTACGAGTGTACTATCCCCCCACTCCTCCGGCATTTCCTCTTGTTCATATGTCTTCTGCATCAGATCCCACAATAGATCTATGCCCTCATCTCCCAAACAATTCCACGCCTCCACTGGTATCCCATCCGGTCCCAATGCCTTCCCTTCTTCATTCCTTTCAACGCCACCTTCACCTCCTCCCTACTCACTCCTGAAGTTAACCCTTGATTTGGGACACCATCTTCAAAAATAACCCTTGGGTTTTCCTCATTTAACAGATGTTCAAAATAACTCTTCCATCTATCCATGATTTTATCCTGATCCTTTAAGACCACTCCCTGCCCATCCTTTACCTGTTTAATTTGAGTAAAATCTTTACTCGCCTTATCCCTAGCCTTCGCTATTCTAAGGATCTTTCTCTCTCCCGCCGGTGTCTCCAACTCTTTATATACTTCATCCATCGCCTGCGCCTTGGCTCTTGCCACTCCCTTCTTCGCCTCCTTTTTCGCCTGCCTATAGCTTTCTCTATCTCTTGTCTACCAGATGTGTCCCACTTCTTTTTAGCATCTTTCTTCCTTTTAATCACCTCCTGAACCTCTTCATTCCACCACCACGTCTCTTTATCTTCAGGGGGTCTTCTACCTGATGTTTTGCCCAGTACTTCCTCACCAACTCTCAATATCACCCGGCTGTTCTCCTCCCACCATTCTTGTACACTCTCCAACGACCTTACTTCTTCCAAAACCTTTCCTCAAATTTCCTTTTCTGGTCTTCTTTCTTCAGTCCCCACCACTTTATCCTAGGTGTCACCTGTTCTTGCCTTCTTTTCCTACCACTCTTAAACGACCAATCCATCATCAGGATTCTATGTTGCGCCGCCACGCTTTCCCCGTTTATGACCTTGCAGTTCTTAACTTCTTCCAAATGGGATCTCCTGCACATTAGAAAGTCTATCTGGCTTTCTCTTCCTCCGCTCCTATAGGTCACAAACTGGTTATCTTTTTTCTGGAAAAAGGTGTTGGCTGATAATCCATTATGTTGGCTGATAATCCATTCTATAAATTAATTATACGATTGAAGATGAAATGCTGAGCTTCATTCGAATTAAACCGCTTCCCAGAATTAAACCGCTTCTACGCTTCTGAAGGTGAAATATTTTTCGGCGTTCTCGTTGTCAGAAACTTTGATAATTAAACACCCGCACTAAATCTCTTCGAATACTCCTTTTTACGAGTGAAAATAAATTTAACGTTTCTAAATGGGCAACGTATGATTTGTTTCTAAGTCTGGCAATCATCTTTGTAGCCCGTCGCTGCACTCTCTCCATTCTGTCTACTGTATGTCCTGTCGTAAATATGGTGACCAGAACTGAACGCAGTATTCCAAGTGGCCCGCACTTGGAATACTGCGTTCTGTTCTGGTCCCATACTAAGGAATTATATATATAATGTTAGCAGCGTTTTATCGGACTTAAATTCAAATGATCTACTAATAAATCGTGAGATTCTATTTGCTTTTCTAACCACTTCGCGTTGCTTACTCTGTTTAAGCCGATATGCAACGTTTTACATTTATCTATGATATATTTCTGCCAACTTTAGTAACTTATTAATATCCTCTTGAATTTGCAAAGATTCTGCTGTTGATTTTGCTCGCACCCTTAGTTTGGTATCATCCTCAAAATTTGAAATTATGCTGTTAATTCTACGTCGATGTCGTTGATATAAGTAATAAAAAGAACTGGTCCCTGAGGCACGCTGCTAGTTACACTTCTCCAGTTAGACGCTTTGCCATTAATAACTACTATTTGTTTGCCTCCACTGAGTCAATTTTCGATCCATTTCAGAACATTACCATCAATTCCGTGAGAATTGGCACTTTATCAAATACTTTTTGAAAATCGAAATATATAATATCTACTGTTTAACTCCCATCATATATATTTACAATATCATTAAAAAAGTTGAGCAAATTGAGTCGACAAAAACGATTACGTCGAAAGCCGTGCTGAGAATTTTTAATTAATATCTATTCATTTCTATCTTATTCATTTCATCGTCTTTTTAAATATTGGCGTAACGTTTGCAAGTTTCCAATCGATCGGAACTTCTCCAGACTCTAAAGATTTATTTTAAATATATATTATGTAGAAACTATTGCACAATTCATTTCTTTAAATACCCTAGGGTACAGCTTATCTGGACCTGGAATTTTATTAGGATTAATTTTACCTATGGCCGAGAGTATTTCAGTTCCACTAATGGTAAAATTGTGAAGTTTTAAATGATCATCGCTGAGCAAGATTACGGGAATAGGAATGTTGCTCATATTTTCGTCAGTAAAGACCGAAGAAAAGAATTTATTTAAAACTTCCTTCATTTGTAAGTCATCGTAAATTTGTTCGTTGTTTTCGCCTATGAGTGGACCAATAGTTTGCGAAGCTACTTTTTTATTCCTAACACAATTATAGAATTCCTTCGGATTCGACTTAATTTGGTTCACTCTGTACAGCTCATAGTTATGCTTAGTTTGTCTAAGTTATTCGCTTTGCCTTCTCAGAAACTTGTATGCATTTTCATCGGAGAGATTATTTCTTTTTTTAACCCCAGACAGTATAGGTGGAGTACTAGGTACCCCAGCACTACTTGTTTTGAATGTTAATAAAAGTGGACCTATACTGTCTAGAATTAAATGTTTCAGCATTCCACCATTTAGGTTTAACATACTTCGCCACTCCCTTTTTACCTAATGAAATATTACTCTATTCTAAATGTTTAAAATAATTATAAAAAGAATTCCATGTACTATTAATATCATCCCGCAATAAAGTCTGATCCCAGTTATGGGTCGAAAGGTTTAATTTCATGTCACCAAATTTAGCTATTTTAAAATCCAAGCCTTATTCCAAACTATCCGAATTATAAACATTAACTTTAATTTCAAATGTTATTTGCCTATGATAACTGGTGGAGTAGTAGTCTCCTACAAAGATATTATCAATGATGGAGAAGTAGTCTCCTACATAAATTATCATTATCGATATAACAAATGCAAGGTCATTACTGAAGGTATCATACCAATACTATACAAAGAAATCAATATTATACATGAGAGATAAGAACTGAACAATCATAAGTAATGTGTCTTTAATCCTAGATTACGCATGAGAAGTGAATAAACAATAGTAATGTACATTAACCCTAGATTTTTATTAGTATGCCATCATTAATCGGGATTTCAACTTGGTTTTAAACGAATTTACATCCACAATATTTTTTACATCAGCATTTAAGCCATTCCATAGTTTCAATCCAATGAAAATAGGTAATTTTTTAGATGAAGACAATCTAAATTGAGGTATAACACGCTTTGGTCTATTTCTGGTCTGATATGAGTGGATTTCTTGATGAGTTACAAATATTTATTTACCCATCCTAAGTTAATAACTTTGTTCTTACACTTGTAAAAAAATAAAATGTGCCAGTTTGATTACATCATCGAGCTTTATTAGTTTTAGCTCTTTAATAATGCGCAAGAGTGATCAAGGAAATCAGCATCAGATAATAACTTTATTGCTTCTTTTTGTATGACAAAGATACTGTTTAAAGCGTTGTTAACGGAGTTTCCCCAAACAAGGGTGCAGTACGTTATACAAAGAAGAACAAGAGTATGATAAAGTTAATAAAACCTGTTTAGGGACTACATTTCTAATTTAAGCATTATAGCAACGCTCATTAAACTCTTTTTCGCGATATAATTTACATGATCACTCCATTGCAAATTCTTATCTAGCATTACACCAAAAAAATTTGTTACAGTACACTCCTTTGCAGCGATTTCATCAACATTAAGTTCATGAAGACACATATTTCTTTTATTGGCAAGAAATCATGAAATTTGTTTTACTGGTATTTAGGAAGAGTTTATTGGTGGTCAACCATTTCATTACACTAATAAATTCTGATTTAAATATATTCTTAGCTGAATTAACGTCTTTGCAAGAAAAAGACAGTTGTCTCATCTGCAGACATTATGAAGTTAAGTATATCAGATGAACGTGGAAGGTCATTTATATACAGGGTGTCCCATAAGTCCGGCATCATAGGAAAAATTCATATTTTTCTATTTCTACAAACCATAATTCATTTTTCTCTTTCTACAGGCCATAATGTCTGTAAGCAAGGAAGAACGAATCCAGATAATTCTACTCATAGGAAATCGGAGTCATAGAAACTTTACAACAAGTCTACTAACACAACTCTGTGTTATTGGCTCGCGGTCTGGATGCAGTCTGTAAATTCAGCAGCGGCCTCTCTTTGACTCCGATTTCCTATGAGTAAAATTATCTGGATTCGTTCTTCCTTGCTCACAGACATTATGGCCTGTAGAAAGAGAAAAATATGAATTATGGTGTGTAGAAATAGAAAAATATGAATTTCTCCTATGATGCCGGACTTATGGGACACCCTGTATAATAAAAATAGCAGTGGACCCAGAACAAATAACGTTTAAACCAATCACTGAGTGCTTCTCTAGAGCCGTAACAATATGATTTATCACGTAGAATATTATGTTCTATTACATCAGACGCCTTACTCAAATCCATAAATATTGATATCATTTTTCTTTGTTCTCTTTCGCTATATTTGCATTTTCCATAAGATTTAAAGTAGCCATTTCGTTGTTTTATTATTACGGAAGCCATATTGATTTGGAGATAAATTGTATGATTCTAAATATCGCTGCATTCTACTTTTTACAGTTTTTTCAAAGATTTTGCTGAACACAGATAATGAACACACCGGTGTAGGATCACCCCCTTAAAAAGGGGTGTTACACAACCAATTGATGAGAATATTCCTTTGGAAATACTTTGATTGATAATGTTAGCCAAAATTACAGATATCTTATCTTTAACAAGTTTCAATATAGGTACAGGAATGTTATGAATGTTATTTTTTGTATTTTTTAATTTACCAATAATTTTCCGGACCTCAATAAAGGTAACAGGAACAAAAGAAAATTAATTTAGTGGGCTTGGTGGCATATGAGGGATTGCGTGTCTTAAGGTACCTAAGCGCCACCACAGGCGAAAACGTGTTTTTGATGGATATCACTTCACTATTTTCACCCTTCCTCTATCGGCTGTTAATGCGAAAGTCCTGGATTCGAAGCTGAGCTCAGACTTTAGATTTCAGGGATTTAGACACTTCTTTGGGTCTCTCTTGGTGGGACAGTGGTAAGGATCTCACGTATAAAGCTTTAGGACCCCCTGCGTCAAATGATTATCTTTGTTATGAAAGAGGTTAAATGAAGGGTCGCGCGTCTTAACGTACCTAAGCGCCACCACAGTCGAAAACGTGTTTTTGATGGATATCACCCTGTGTGAGAACTCGCGCCCAAACTCTCAAACAAAATACAGCGGTGAGTTAGCTGCCAAAGCACTAAATTCCTTTCTCAATGCAGTCAGGCCTCTCGTCTGTTTCTTCGAAGCTCATCTCTCGTCGAAATCACTTCGTTTCGTAGTTCTCGATTTACACAAAATCTGAAAACTAAAAGGTTAGAATTGCCACGGATAAAAGTACCGAGGAATTTTGCACTGCATTCAGAACAATCACGAAGACACATGGCTAAAAAAATTTTCTCACGAAAAATTAATTTCCCAATCTAACAGATAGGCAGAAGAGTCTGGAAAGAATTATGGATTAGCGACCTGAAGAAAGTAAACAAGAATCCGAAAATACCAAAAGAAGGGATTCACACACACACAATTTTTTTAGCAGGTAATTGAGAGGTCTAGATAAAGGATTAGCGGTGACAAACAACAGCGACGTAGTGGCGATATTACAAATAAATTCTAAATTTCGTGTGTAATAATTAATTATTAAGTAAGTAAATAAAACAGAAATAATAATAATAATAAATGATAACAAAAAATTCTGAATTTCTTGAGTAACAATTATTATTAAGTATATATATATATATATATAATAAAATAGAAATACTGGAATAATAATAAACAATAACAAATTGTGTACTCGCATGCAAAGCTAAAAGATAAATTCTGCAATAAAGATCGACTTTCAAGTCGCCTTCCAGGAGCTCCAAATATGCGACGTTCTGGACAAAGACCAAATGCAGAATCTAGATGTTGATATAATTGTGCTACCTGTGTATACAATATATATATATATATATATATATATGGATGAATTTCACAATAAAACACGTGAAATGAATGAATGCTGCAAACCCACAAAAGTCCCTGTTGATGACCTACTTGATTTTTTAAAAGATAAGATCTCTGAATATTCTTTCCCTGTTCAACACAACACTCTTATTGAATTAATTAAGCTTTGTGTCAAAGATTGTAAATTTCAGTTTGAAAATAAGTTTTATGCTATGTCGTTGGATTGGCTATGGGAAATCCCCTTTCACCTGTACTAGCTAATTTATATATGGAATTTTTGAAAGTAGAATTTTGCCTACGATTGTTAATTTTAACCTGGTTTGGTACAGGTATATAGATGATATTTTATGCCTTTGGCCTAATAATTTGAATGTGGACTTATTTCTTGGTAGGCTCAACAATTAGTCCCATCTATTAAGTTTACAGTTGAAAAAGAAAATGTTGGAAGCCTATCTTTTCTTGATCTAAAAATTTGGAGATGCTCTAATCAGTTCAAATATGAAGTCTACCGTAAACCTACTAATAATAACTCTTATGTGCATTTTTATTCTGACCATCATCCTTCGATTAAATCCTCTATTTCTCTGCTATGTTTCTTCGAGCATTGAGAGTTGTCAGTCCTGAATTTTTAGATTCCGAGTTATGCAATATCATGAATATTGGTACTAAATTATGTTATCCTATTTCATTTTTAGATAACTGTCTTAAGAAAGCCAAGAATAGGTATTATAATAATGTAATTGTAAAGGAATTTCAGCGTAAAAATATCCTTAGCCTACCTTACCATGTTAATTTTCAATACCTTCCAACTGTACTTAAAGCAATTGGCATTAATGTAATCTTTAAGTATAATAATACTGTTAAATCACGCCTAATAAAGAATAGCCCTGATAATGTTGTTGGTTGTGTGTATTCGATTGGATGTACACAATGTAACTCAGTATATATAGGCCAAACCGGTAAAACGTTAGATATTAGGGTAAAACAGCATAAATATGCGTGTAGAACAGCTAATACTTCCAATGCTTTATTTAACCATATGTATAGATGTAACTATAGCATCAAGTGGGATAGGTCTAAAGCGCTTGTTAAAAACAGAGATATAATAGAAAGAAATATTCTAGAATGTGCATTTATTCATTTTAAAAACACTTTCAATAACAGTGCGGGGACGTATAAAATTGACGATATCATGTTAAAATTTCTTTTGCCTCTCCTTAACCGGGTCTTTTCCATTTGGCGGCAGGCGGTTTTTTTAACCAAATTTTCACCAGTAATACTTTTTTGTGTGCTAAATACGAATCTAACATTCTTTTTGGAGAGAAATGAAAGGGTTAGTCCTGGCCCACCGATAACTGCAGGGGTAGCGAGTAAAGACGCAGCGCATATCTGAAACAGAGCCGATTAGGTTAGGTTAAAATAGGTTAAGTTAAGTTGTTAGGTTAGGTTAACTTAACCTAACTTAACCTAGGTTAAGTTAGGTTGTTAGGTTATAATTGTTATATTATGTAGATCTTACCTCTCTTAAATAATTATTGAAATCAACTGCTGTAGTGTGGGATATCTCAAGCTCTTTCTCGCAGTACTTCATACTTGTATATTCTTGTGACCAGGAGTAAATGAATATTATAATTGTTCTTGGAGAAATCCTACTTCCCTCTAGCCACGTGTTTTTTCTTACGGGTAATTTCATGTTGCACATCTTCTTATGGCAGGTCCAGCTTACAGACTTCCCGACTTTTATTTGCATTTGGTGTTTTTTCTTACATAATTTCTCCTTGGGATGATGTTAAATTCTTGAAAAAATTTCACTGCATCTTCTTCTGATATAATATTCAAAAAAGCCACTGTAAATTATAATTCACGTCCATGATTTACTCGTATTTCAGAAACAATAATGAATCGCGCGGAATGCTTAAACATATCGAGTTGCCATAATTATTCTACAGATTTTGGAATAATTAAATTTATATAAACAAATAATTAATATTCATAAAATAATTAATATAATATAAATTAATAAATTATTTATTATAATACAATATTATATATTATTGCAAAAATATATAGAATTTCGCAGTGTAAATAGTTCGTGCGCGGTATAAAGTAGTTCGTATTTAAAATCTTTTTTTCGATATTTTCCTTTCATTTCTCTCCAAAAAGAATGTTAGATTCGTATTTAGCACACAAAAAAGTATTACTGGTGAAAATTTGGTTAAAAAAAACCGCCTGCCGCCAAATGGAAAAGATCCCATTAACCCTTGTTAAGTATGTGCTAATTGTTTTGTTTTTCATGTACGTTGTATATAGTTATGGGCATCTCGCCTTTATCTTCATTCCCTGACGAGGTGTAGCTTTGAATACACGAAAGGCCTTGGAATCGTTTTTCTTTTTCCTTGTGGGTTTGCAGCATATATATACAGAGTGTCCCAAAACAACGTATACATTTTTAAAAAACTTATAACAGGCGAACCCACTAACGGATTCAGATGATTTTTATTTCTTTTTATAGGTAAAATATACAACTTCGAAATAATAGATAGTTTAATTTGTTTTAAACACGTAAGTGTTCGAATGTCGACCATTGACATCAATGCACCACTGCGCTCTTTGATTCACTGATTGGCAGACTTCAACAAAAATGTTTGTAGGGATATTTCTACACGCTTCTTCAACTGTTCTCTTTAGTTGTTCAAGTGATGTAGGTCTTCTACTGTATACTTCATTTTTCAAATGACCCCATAAAAAAAAAGTCAAGTGGGTTCAAATCTGTGTGAACGTGGTGGATACTCGATACTACCTCGTCGTCCGATCACCGATAATGAAATGTTTCATCAAGGTAGTTCCTGAATCCTGATGGTAATGAGGAGGTGCTCCATCTTGTTGAAAGTAAATGTCCTCATCTCCGTATAACTGTCGAATTGCAGGAAAACCTTTTCCCCGAAGCATGTTGAGGTAGCTATGGCCGGTAACTGTACCATCGAAAAAGAATGGACCAACCAAACCTTTGGAAGAAAAACCACACCATTCAGTTATACCCGGTAAATTTACATGTCGTTCCACATAAATGTGTGGATTTTCTTTGTGGCCAGTATGTGCAATTATGACGATTAATTATACCATTCAACTTAAATGTAGCCTCATCAGACCACACAATTTTGTCCGCAAATTGGCCATTCTTCTGTGTTTTTTTACTCGAAACCATTCGCAAAACTGGATTCTGCGATCCGGATCATCCTCATTCAAGGCATGTAATAATCTCGGGATGTAAGATTTCCATTTAGCATTCTTCAGAATTCTGTGGACACTTGTCTTACTTTCCCTGTTTCACGAGCACATTGTCTCACAGATTTTCTTGGTGATCGGTTGAATACCTGTAGCACTTCATCAGAAGTGTTAGCATCTGTTGATGTCTTTGGACGCCCAGTCGCTTGCTGTACACATCATGCACAGTACCGTATACTTCAAATTTCTCACAGATACGTGAAATGGTAAGTCGAGTTGGAGGATTAGTTCCAAAATTGTCTCCACTGTTGTTGAACCTTTGATATCTTCTCAACTTAAAATACGACTTTAGTATCCATTTCGTTGCTCAAATGATAAGCGCACACTTCCATTTTCCATGTTTACTGTAGGCAGGCAAGGCTATTAATAATTTCGATTTTGTATCTCCTTAGGCTAGCCAAGGCTGTTAACAATTTCGCTTTTGTATCTCCTTAGGCTATAGGCTATAAAAAGAAATAAAAATCATCTGAATCTGTTAGTGGGTTCTCCTGTTATAAATTTTTAAAAAATGTATACGTTGTTTTGGGACACTCTGTATATATATATATATAGATATATATATATATATATATATATATATATATATATATATATATATATATATATATCTGGTGAGAGTTGCACGCGCCATTATCGCCTGGAGGTTATGCTTGTGTTCCTACCTCTACAATTGGCTTGGTGAAAGAGAGAACTGAATTCCTTCTTCATCTCCCGACCTCATGTATAGCATTTCATAATATTCATGAATCAGTGGTTTCTTTAAATTAAACCTCTGTATAAAGGTAAACATATCAATTATTATCAATTGACCTAACACGAATAAACACAAGGTAAATCGATCAATAAGAATGAGAATGAGAAGTTGAAAGCTTATTTTGCTTGACGTAATGGATGTCAATAGGCTTCAATTTTTCATCACTATCGACCGCTTCTATCTATATATATATATATATATATACATATATATATATATATTATTATATAATATATATATATATATTATATATATATATATATATATATATATATATATATATATATATAATATATATTATATATATAAAACCTTTCAACCTTTCAGATGTTTCGTGCGATGATTCCTCATTTCACCGAGGTCAGGATGTTGAGTATTTGAACTGCATTAAATCAAGAACTGAAAAGATCGGAAGTGGTGCATTTTAAGCTACATCAAGCCAAAGGTCAAGAAATGGTCATTTTTTGTTTTCATTTGACACTTGACAAAATATTTCATAGAATAAGAAAGATAATCCTGTGTATTGGCTTCAAAATGACACCAAAATCATTATTCTAGACCAAATAAAACTCGAGCAATGGAATTTTAAATACAGCCATCTTTGAAAGTCAGGTAAATTTTTTGTGACCGCCATCTCGAGAAGTAAATGTCACAGAAGGCTGAAATTTTGGTAGCGAGTGTTTCTTGTATATACCAAAGTGCAACCCAAATTTCGTCAAAATCGGAGGGAGTCACATTTTGGGTGACTGATTTCATATGGAGTGACCCCACACCAAAACTTGAGATAAGTCGTTCACAGAGTTAACCCTGAAAGATCATCATCAACATCCAGCTCCACATCATCAATAAATTTTCTTGATCATCTTCCTCAAGCATCTGAGTTCCAATGAGGTCAGCTTGTTCTGTAGGAACCATCTGTTTATCTTGATGTCTCTCCTTTGAAGACTTTTACCACTTTTGTTTTAAGGCTTCTTACTAGGCCACTCTATTTTCTGAATTTTATAAAAGGTAGCTCTAGGATAGCGTACAGTTCTGATGGTGTCCCTCCTGTTGTTCTCAAGAACTGTGGCGACACCCTCTCTACGAAAAATCTTTCGTCTTTGTCTTTCATCTAGTATTTTTCCTTCCTACTGGAAGTTCGATTTCATTCATCCTGTCCCAAAGAAGGGTGACTGCTCCTAACCATCCGCTCCCAAGCATCCAACTATCGTCCAATTGTTTTGATTTCTTGCCTTTCTAAAGTTTTTGAATCTACTCACAATCTTTTTTCAGATCGTCAGTATGGGTTCCGCAAGGGACGTTGTAATGGCGATCTTCTTTCATATCTCTCTGACACTTGGTCACCCTCCTTCGGGATTTCGTTGAAACTTTTGCTATTGCGCTAAACATATCAAAGGTTTATGATAGAGTCTGGCACAAATCCTTAATTTCCAAACTCCCCTCCTTCTGTTTCTATTCTTCTATCCTATGCCTTCATCTATAATTTCCTTTCTGTACAATCTAGAGCTGTGGTTGTAGATGACCACTGTTCCTCTCCTAAAGCTCTTAGTAGTGGCGCTCTTTCCTGTCACCTACTCTATTCCTTTTATTTATCCATGATCTATTAAGTCGTACTTCCTGTCCTATCCACTCCTATGCCGATGATCCCACCCTCCACTTCACCCGCTTCACAAAATGGTCCTCTCAACAGTCACCATGCTTCGCGTAGGACGGCTGTGGTACACCTGATCTCAAAGCTTTCTACTGTCTCTGTCTGGGGCAGAGAAAACCTTGTAGCTTTCAATAACTCAAAAATTCGGTTTCTTCATCTGTCTACTCGTCACAGTCTTTCACACGACTATCCCCTTATCGTCAACAATAAACAACTCAATCCTTCCTCTTCTCTAAACATCCTTGGTGTTTCCTTTTCTTGTTTTCTTTCGTGGAAAGAACACATATACTCTCTTCCAAAACAGCTTCTAAAAGTTTAGGTGTGCTGTACCGGATCCGCATTGTCTTCACCCTCACATTTACTGTCTCTGTACAGGAGTCTTCCGCCACTGTATGGAGTACGCTTCATCAAAGCTTTTGGAATCAAAAGCTTTCGTCGTATCATTTCCCCACCTCTTACTAACTCTTCCATTCCTCTCTCTACGCCGCAATGTTGCCTCACTTTCTCTTTTACTATCGCTATTATAACGTACACTGCTCTTCCGAACACTCTAACTGCATGCCTCCTCCTGTAAGGAGAGCGTACTTTACCAGACTTTCGACACATTCTCATTCCTTTTCTGTCCAACTCTCTAACGCAAGGGTTGGTCGGTATTCTTAATCTTTCATGTACTCAACCGGTCACCTCTGGAACAATTCATCTTCACCCTGTCTGTGACCTCCAATTTTTCAAACGCAGAATATCCAACCATCTCGAAACTTTGGATCTTGATTTTGGTTCTTTTCTTCTATGGGGAGTGGGGGCGTTTTTGCGAGTACTTGTCCTTGGACCCTCCTTCCTGCACACGAAAAAAATCTCAGCATACGTAAGTTATGTACCGACTTTTTAAAATCCATATACACTATCTAAAAAAAACTAATTAATAAACTTAATTTAAAACAAAACTAACCTTAGTGTCATCGAACCAAAAGGGCGTGGTAAGTGTTTCGATCGCAATGCGGGCTCGAAGGGTGGTTTATTTTAAACCATTAAATAATGAGGTACTCAATAATCTAGCTTAACTTAACGTACCAAAACCTTAACTAACCTAACGTAGCGTAACCTAACCTAATCAGGACCAACATATCTTTTTTTCCGACAGTAAAAATATTTCTAGATTTTTTTTTATAATCCTTTTAATGTTCCGGAGGTACCAAAAGTGTTTCCTTATGAAAAATATTAACCCACTTCATTTGTGAATTTACACACTCTACCACACTTATGCCTAGTTGCCGCGCGCGCGCGCGTGCGCGCGCACACACACACCACACACACACACACACATCATAACCCTAATGAGCAAGTTTCTTTGTAATAATAGTAACTATAGTATAGACACGTATGTAAGAACAACCCCAGATGAGGCGCGTGTACTCACTGGCTATGTGAACTGGAGAGCTCAAGACAGCAATTCTCTCCTTCACCAAGCAAACTCGAGAGAAGGGATTACCACAAGGAACTCGTGTAAGGTTGTAAGGTAAAGTAAGATAAATATAGATATTACGGGTCATTAAATTGTCAAAAAGGTTAAGAACTACTCCCGTAATTAAATCTCGCTTAAATGACTTGTGATAAAACTTTACTTATAATTTAGTTTGTTTCAGCAATGTATCTGAAAGAAACACTTGGTATAGCACATTATGCGGGATAACGTGATCTGATCGAAGTGAAATTTAATTTACAAGTTATTGCAGATTAGGTTAAGTTAGATTAAATTAAATTAGATTTATAGAGTGTCGATAATATGTCCCGTCGAGCAAATGGGCATAGAGCTGCACATATGTGTTATCATCATCATCATCATCAACACCACCAACAACAACTACTACACAACAATATCAAAAACCATCAAAAGACGAACGACGTTGAATACCTAACACATATCAAGATGTGCCTTCGTCGCGGACACTTTCCCGTTTTGTTAACTCTGTAGTAACTCATATATTCTGTTAATTAACATCAAATAACCCATAATCGCTCTTCATTCTCCCGCATAAAAAAGGCCAAAGAGATTTATTTCCTCTTACGGGTTTTGTTTTTTTTTAGATGTAATTAATTGATAGTGAAGTGTTTCCGACAACATAATTAATGAATCACACGTCTATAAATTAGAAACAGTTATTATTAAAACAAGTATGTAAAAAACTTTACAAAGAAAGAAATCTTCTATTTTTTGGACGTCTAAAATTTAGAACAGGTATTTTTTTAAATATTTCACGCAGAAAAACATATATGTGTGTGTGTGTGTGTGTGTGTGTGTGTGTGTGATTTCCGGGAACGATAAAATATGAAATCTACTGTCACCTGCAGTCATCCCCGCACATTGTCTCCCTCAAAGTAGTCCCTTTTGAAGTAACCTCCTTCCGCATTCTATTCCAGCTATGTCAAAGCTGGTTACGGTGTTGCCAGCTTTCATTTGAGAAGCTGTTAATGACACGTGTCATGCCTTCATTCAGAGAATCCAAATCCTCAAAACGGTAAATTTTTAAGGTTTCTTTCAATCGCGACATCAGAGAAGTTATTTGGGGGTAAAATCCGGTGAACAGAGTGCACAGATATTCTAGCATGAATGTTTTTCACAATGAGGGCTGGATGGCGCTGTGACTGTATCATCAATGTCATTCACATTTCATTCATTCCGTGTTCAAGACTGAGAAATCCGGGAATGAGAATCTCAAAGGAGACAATTCTCAAATCAATCTATTTTTATTTCTTGTCATTCTCATTCTCATCCACGGCTTTCCCACCTTGGTCCAGGTTAGGTTAGGTTAATGTTGGATTAGTTTAGTTTAAGTTCACTTAGGTATGGAAATATTAATCATCCTTATTTGGTGCCTTTACCCCGTATGGGAATAGAGTGACATTCTTTCTCAAATGAAGAAACTTGTCTGAAATGTTAATTTCTCACTTTCTGCATTCCCAGTTGCGGACCGCGAATGGGAATAGAGATAGTAGTATGGGCTCAAAAGTGCAGAATGGGTGGGGGTAGGAATAATTGGGGAGAGTGGGGGTAAATAGGGGGTAGGGATGCAAAAATGTAGAGGGGTGGGGGTTGCATTTATGTAGAGGAGGAAATTGGAGGAGCGTCAAGGGGAGCCTGATAAAAAAAATTAAAATGAAAATTTGTAACGTCATACTATAAACTTTAGCGGCCACCATCTATCCCGCACCTCTCTACATAAATACATTTTGTGGGCGTGGTTTAAACCACTCGGCATTCTTCGTTTTAGCTCTCTGGTCACAGCTTTGTAAATATACTTTATACCCTGATAAGAGGTCAATATACAAAATGAATCATTCAAATATAATGCAATAATTCTCTCTCTCTCTCTCTCTCTCTCTCTCTCTCTCTCTCTCTCTCTCTCTCTCTCTCTCTCTCTCTGGCTGAACATAAGTTATTAGTATCATTATTATTATTTTCGCCGTTGGAAGCCGCTCAACGATGAACATTATTATTATTTTTGTATCTCTCATCGCCATCCCTAAGGTCAGCTGCCTCCAGCCAGGTCACACACACACACACACACACACACACACATACACACACACTTTTCATTGCGGACCGTCTCCACATAGGTACTCACTAGGCTCAATTACACTTAAGTTCAACGATTGAGGGGGAGCGTTGATACATTCTTCGCGTGTACAAAAATATTATGTGCTAAATAAATCTTTTACCAATTCAGTTATTTTCATCTTGATAAAAAGGCTTCCATAGCCTCGCAGTGTTCCCTAGAGAAACGCTTAGAGCCCGAAAACGCCCCGCCCACGCGCCCCGTCGCACAGTCATGCGCCCATGTCGTACTAACCGCACCCACCGACCTGCCCGTGTTCCATAGTCCCACTAGCCGTTCACGACCCCGTGTTTGTTTGTACATGCAGGAAAACAAAGCTCTCTCACGCGTCATTTTTCTCCTGTTATATATATATATATATATATACAGGGAGGTGTATATACCCCCCCCCCCCCCGAAATAAGATCATAGGTTTGATATTTGTATGCATTTTTTCAAATTATAGGTAAATTATAAGTACGCCATGCCAAGTACTTTCAGCACATGTTTAATTATTGTAATACATTTATGAATGTGTTTTTACTCATTTACACACTTTTAATATATATATATGAAATTATTTCACGAAAGTAACGAGAAAAATATTTATGATGAATAAAACCACGAAGGAAAGGAAACACAGAATGGTGCTCAAGCGCTTTCGTCTAATGACATCCTCAGGAACACTGAAGTAAATAAAGAGTTCGAGACTATATATAGGTCACAAAATATATATATATATATATTATATATATATATATATATATATAAATAAAAATTGTGGGAGGAGCATACAAATTTGTAAGAAAAACTACCAATTTTAGCACTTTGCCCTTCTTTTCTAAATCCGTTCTGAACGAATTCAACACAAAATTAAATGGATTGTTTACGACCAATTTTATAGATAATGCTTGAATGATATATAGGTCACAAAAAATAAAAAAATATAAAAATATAAAAATAAATTGAAAAATAAAAATTGTAAGAGGAGCATACAAATTTATAAGGGAAAACTACTAAAGTTTTAGCACTCTGCCCTTCTTGTCCAACTCCGTTCTGAACGAATTCAAAACAACAGGATCAAGTTGAAAAAGACCTTGGCTCATGTTAAAGTTATTTGTAATGTGGATAATAGCAGACTCAAGAATATTTCTATTAACAATGTTGCAGGAGCGAAACAAAACTGAAGCATTATTCCAACCAATACAGTGGGATAACTCAGACAAATGGACAAAAAGGGCACTGGACGACTGTCCCGTTCTAACGGAATATTGATGCTGTTTTACACGCGTATGCAAATCCTTTCCCGTCTGACCAATGTAAAAGAAATCATTGTTTACAACCAATTTTATAGATAAATGCCTGAATTATTGGTAAGGCTATTTTTTACTACGATATTTTTCACAATATTGTTATATGAAAATACTACATTAATATCCAAAAGTTTAAGTACATTAGCAATGCCTAAAAAGCCCGTGAAAAATGGAAGTACTAAAATATTCTTTGACAAAGTGCGAGTGTTATTATTCACACGATAGAAGGTTCGTTTTGCTTTGTTAAGACAAGATTCCATAAACGTAGGTAGATAGTACAGATCACTTCCAATACCATTGTTTTTTCCAATTCGGCATCGATGTATTCCGGACTGGCGATCCTAAGAGCGCGGAGAAATATTGAAGAAAATATGGCCTTCTTAATAGGGGTGTCATGTCCAGAGTAAAAGTATACGTAGGATAAATTGTTTGTTTTTTCCGATAGATACTAAACTTAAAACCTGGGCTTTCCCTCTGTACACGCACATCCCAAAACGGGATTGAGTTATCTTGTTCCACTTCTAACGTAAACTTAATGTAGGAGACTTGATCGGTGAGCTCTATTACCTATAAACTCTCTTAATGGCTTGTCAAAGTCTTGTCCCCCATTCTCGGAACTATCTCTGATTCACATGCAAAAAATTCCATGGATCTTACTGAAAAATTTAATAATGTACGCAGTGAAACCAACGATAGATTGATCAGTTTTGACCTTTGTTCATTGTTTGCAAAAGTACATAAGTACGACCTGCCACTACCTGCACACATCATTTTGGAACTTATTAAGCTTTGCATAAAAAACTGTAAATTCACTTTCAATAGCGAGTATTATCAACAGGATTTTGGGATGGCCATGGGCAGCCCCCTTGTCGCCCCTCCTCTCCAATATTTATATGGAGTTTTTCGAAATTACTTACATTCCGAGAATTCTGGGGGTTGGCATCCCATGGTTGCGGTACGTCGACGATATTTTGTGTATCTAGCCCATGAATCGTGACCTGGATGACTTCCTCCTTCAGTTAAATGATCAAGTCCCCTCCATTAAGTTTACTTTAGAAGTGGAACAAGACAACTCATTGAAAAACCACTACGATTAGAGACAGCACCAAGAAACAGACATGTCAGTTCAAGTAGCTCTTTAGAGTCATTTCGCGGGATTTTTGTAGTCATTGCAGATTTAGAGAAGCTAATGAGACCTTCCTTTACATCAGCGACAGCAGAAGTGGTAATTTCATCAGCGGTGAAGTCTTCATACCGCTTTGGATCAATGTCGTCCCACTTTCCTTGAAATCTCTTAAAAAGTTGGACATCTGTAGCTAATGTGGGGCCCATGCATTCTTTAAAAGCTGCTGCAGCCAAAAGTTCGATGATGTGATGTCTGCAGGCTAGATGGAGTAGGTCACGTTTCAGCATCTGCTGTAAAATAACACAAGTCCCAGACATTAGACCAGTATTGGAGCTGGTTGTATCGAAGGATATAGCTTGGACCTTTTCTTCAATATCCCACTACGGAGAGCTTCAATTACAGCTGCAGCTTGTGCTTTTACAGTTCCAGATATGAGCTTTGGAACGCCAAGAAGCTGATGTACTCCCTGACCTGTTACTATGACAGGAAGACGATCAATTTTTTTCTTTCCAGTAATTTCCGGTAATAATTTACCATCCCAGTGTACAGTAAGAGGTACATTCGGCTTGAAGTTTTTCATGATGGTCATAGAGAGTGCCTCCCTTTGCTTCTTTCGTTCACGTCGGATGGTCTTTTGATTCACAGCAAGATCAGGGATACCATGGCTGAGACTTTTCGCAGACTCCGCAATAATCATAGTAGCAGCACGATCAGATACTTTACAGAGATCTAGAACTGCTGTGAGACCAGGCGTGATGACTTCTTTTCTTCCCCGCTTGAAAGGGGGTTTCTGCCTACTTGTTCCAGGAACAGCTTCAGGTTCTGATTCCTCTTCCTCAAACGTCGATGAACTGCTGCTCTCTAGTGTAACAGAATCTAACAATGAATCCTTGCTTTGTTCTGCCTTTCGCTTTCGACTTTGTTCGCTCAACACACGTTTCTCCTTCTTTGCCTCCTTCTGATGTAGCACAATATCAACAAAAGACATTGTTCCACAACCTCCTTTTTCACGCGGAGTAATGAAAAACTGCTTATCTTCCTCCATTTTGATTATGTCGAGGGCATTTGCATGAGCGACATCAAAGAGGTCGTGAAAACAGTCCTTGAACATGCTCTCATTCTTAGCCTGTACTTCTGTCTTGCGGGATGCATTTTTCTTCAATGCTTTCTATCGTGAGAAGAGTTTTTCCAGTTTTCTGATTGTGTCCTGTTTGTGTCGAGTTGGAATTCGGGCACGAATCCAAAAATCCTCAATTTTTTCAATTGTCATTGACGAAGCCTCTCTTATCGTCATTTTTATATGTAAATGAAGGAAAAAAGACAGAGCCTGAAGATTTGATGGCAATTTACCACCTCTAATATCATTCTCACACTTGTCAATCAAGTAAACCTTAGATTTCTTTCGAGTCTCCATCATTAGATAATAAATGTATTTTGCTATATAAATTTACACCTGAAAATAGAAAATAAGTGTTATAGTTATTATGCAATAAAAAACACTAATACACATATATCCTACTATTAAGACTAAAATAACACACACTAACGCAAACACATCTTACCATTAAGGCGACTGAAATGATACTGGGGTGAGGCATAGAAAGGAAGCGCATTTCAATTTAGGAAAAGTAACGACGCGTCATCAAAATTTTAATGGCCTTGAGCGACCTCTAAATATTAATATTTTCTCATGAAACTTCATAATCAGCGTTTTTACATGCAATGTCATATTTCTAGAGGGTCAGACAGAAACTTCATCATGGTTCAGTTCTTACCATACAATTAAGTGACACCCTAATATATATATATATATATACAGGGTGGGCCGAAAGTCTGGATCCATAGGAAAATATTTATTTTAATACATAAATTACAACAAATGGTAAATACTTAAAATGAATATCAACTTTAACTCGTAAATGCGTATCCGTGATACTGTACAGTAGTTCGTACTCCAGTATAAATACTCAAATACTTTTTTATTTCAGCCCAGAAATGGCTTCGAATCTAACAACAGAAGACCGGGTAGAACTTGTATTCATGTACGCAAGACAGGGCGCTACACACAGAGAAGTTGCTACCGAATTCAATAGAAATCATCCTGATAAGCATCCAGTAACACATGCGACTGTTGGCAAGTTGTTTAAACGTTTCAAAGAAACAGGAAGTACATGATCGACGGCGTTCTGGTCGTCCAAAAACTGCAACTGATGAAAATATCTCTGCAATGGTATGTGAAACTTTAACGAATAGTCCAGTAAAGTCAACAAGAAGATTATCAAATGAAAGACGCATCTCGAGAACGTCAATTCGAAGAATTATTAAAACATAAATTCCATCCCTAAGTGTCTCGATGTCAGAGGCCGCCAATTTGAGCATTTGTTATAATTTGTTGTTTATACTGGAGTACGAACCACTGTACAGTAGGCGGATCGAAAATGAGGTTTTTAAACCTTTTTTCGAAATTCAAATATGGCTAGTGCGGAAAATATGTGGGTGCTATAGATAATTACTGTGCATAAATATTAGTCCTGCGAAATTATATCTTCAGGTGCCACAAAGCCGTCGAAAAAGTGAAATATAATGATTTCTTATATTCTGCATTAGTACAATAACTGAAACTTACTTGTTATTATTATATATTAATGTTCCAATTACCAAAATAGTTACTGAATTACGCAGCTCTTAGTTTATTTAGATCAATGTTCTTTTGATTAATGATCTAAATAATCCAGAACTCACCACGAGGAGGTGGCTGCGTGTCGAGCTCCACCCATGCCCTCCCAACCACCCATCCTTGCGCATGTTTTTTTCTATTAACGTTTTATTTAAACTTTATATTCAGCTTTACTTTCGAATGATGGCATTTTTTTACGTGACTGAAGTGTTGATCTTATGAAGCCATCTCGCGCGTTCAATCCAAATACTTTTGATGATGCTTCAGTCACTAATTTTACCATTCTTTCTACTACTTGTGTATGACAAGGGAATTTCTCGAATGGAGGGGTACTCTTGTTTTCTATGAATTCTTCAATCTCATTTTCTGTCAGGTGCTTGTCACAGGTGGTTCAGTGACAATGCATTTTTGCCAATTAATTAAATCAGTATAATCAGTAGCTTCAAATTGAATAACAGGTACTGTGAAACGCCTCACACACTTTTTCCTTGTTTGTTTGCCTTGCTTTCTTTATTCGCCTCCACGCTAATTCTCTTATGGCGCTGCGGTCATCATGAATCATTGATGCTAGAATATTTTCTGGATTTGCAAAAAATGCATTTCTTTGTATGACAGGGTTTACAATATCCTTTACTTCGTCATTCAGTGTTCTTGTTAGTTCAATAGTTTTGAAAACATGTTTTGAGCCATTGACAAAAGACGTACTTTGCTTAATAGAAAACCACATTGGGATGTAGACCTTCATTATAAAAAGAAGCAATGTTCATGAGGTTCTCAGATGGACTTACAGTTGAAACGTATAGACGAAGCAAACGATTTGCTGTATTCAGCCATCGTGAATGTGCCTTTTGCCTGGACTACGATGAGCAAGATCTGGAGAGCAATATCCCTTTGTTATGGCCTGATGATATCAATTAGATATTTTTGTCGGTGCTAAGATCTTCACAGTCTACAGTTGGTTCCTCAGCATCATCCTTTCAAACTCGACAATAGGAAGACTCTCACAGTTCTCTAATTCCCTGCCAATAGGACCGGTGAATCCGCGGGGGCCAGATGTTTTTCCATCCAGCTTTGCAACTAAATGGCGTAATGGCAATTCATTGGCATGGAGCTGGCACCTAAATGTTGACTGGCATCTTCAGCTTCAATTCTATAAGCCTTATAACGCCTCCCTTTTCTCCAGTGTTGACTGCTGCACCATCGCATCCATGGCAACAAGGTTTCCAGGTTCATGTCATTATTTCCAATATACTCAACATTCCTTTACATATTTCTTCAGCTGATCCAGAATTCACAGAATAATGGCTCAAATAATCTGAACCAGGTTCTCTCACTAAAGTGATATGTTCTTCTGTTACCTTCTTCTGATATACTTTGGACTCTTTTTTTCTTGGAAGAGTGTAGAATCTTTCGACCATCAAAATAGATTCCTCTGATTGGGACCTGATTTGATCTTTCATAATTTCTGATCTCTTCTTTTGTCTTTCTCTTCTGATTTTACTCCTATCCACTACTTCAGATGTATTGTCAATAGAAACTTCTCCAATATCTTGCAATACTGCACTAACAATGAATGCTGCAGCTCGATCTGAAACTGCAGTCCTGTCACAAGCAGTAGCCACTGAAGGTAGATTTGTAGTTTTCCTTTTCTTGAATAATTGTTCTTCAGGTTGTTCGAGCTTTCTCTTCGAGCTAACTGGCTCTGGAAATGTATCGTCTGATATTTCGCCAGATTCACTTTCACTATTTGATGTCGATGATGATAATTCAACATTTTTATCCTGCAATTTCTCCTGTGAAGATTCTTTGTGAGCCTCACAGCTTCTTTTGCTTTCTTAGCAACGTAGATGCTTTTTTTTTGAGAGTGTAATATCTACTCTATCAATAAACAGTTTTCTTTCACTCCTTTGATCTAAGAGGAATGTTACTTCTTCCTTTGGAACCGTTTTTTCTTTGGGACAAGAACATTGTGTTAGTA
>JAJOZX010005249.1:32500-77500 GCA_023014485.1 Bathynomus jamesi | reverse complement strand
CTCGGTATTTCCCCAGTGTCTAGGGATCTTCTCCATATCCAGTATAAAGGTGTAGCTATTTCATTTTTAGTTTTTAATCAATAATGCGTTCCAATTGTCCGGACCTGCAGCTGAATGTGGTTTCATTTGTCCTATAGCTCTCGCTACATCTTCTCGTGTAAAATCAAAGTCTGTTATATACTCTCCTTGCAATTCCTCTTCAAAGAATGCATTTATGTCAGGTATCTCTCTGTTACTTTTTGGAGTACTGAAAACTGATTCATATTGAGCCCTCAATGTATCAGATATTTCTTTTGGATCGTCTGTTATTTCATTATTTCTCGTCCTTAAGGGCCCAATAGCGGCGCGCGTTTTTGTTTTCCTTTTTGTGCGTTTTTGTTTTCCTTTTTGCATAGCTATAGAAGTATTTTGAATTTTCCTTTATTGCTTCTACCGCCTTTTCCTCTTCCCTCTCTGTATGGTCCTTAATAAGGGCTTGTATTTCCCTATCGATACCCTCCAGTTTTTCTTTTATTGCTTTCCTGTCATTATCTCCGCAGTTGCCTAACTTCGCCTCTACTCTCTTTCTTTTGCGGAAAAGTCTTCTCTTTTGCCTCTCTAGCCAGTTCCTCTTTCCTTTTGGCTGTGATTTCGGAGCATATTTTTCTAAAATTCTCAGCGTTTTTTCTTCCAAGGTTGTTAGCATTTTTTCAGTTGTTTTATTCTCGAAAATTGTTCTCCAGTCTATTTGGGCCATGTGCGATCTGATTGCTTCCCAATTTATAGTCTTCGAGTTTAAGTTAAAGGCCCCGAATTTACTTCTTTCCTTAATATGTGTATTGTCTTTTAATGCTGTCGTCATATTTGTTGATATCTCGATTAAGTTGTGGTCTGAGATAATGGTTAGGGTTATTTTTATATCAGCAATCAAGTTCGTGTTATTCGTGAATACCAGATCTAGGCAGTTATTTTTTCTGGTATTTTCTGTTATCTCCTGTGTCAGCATAAACTCATTTGTGAGAGCCATCAACATTTTTCCTTGCTCCTGGTCTTCTCTTGTGCCCCCCTTGTCCTGGTGAATATATATATTCCTATCCACCTTTTTGTATTTTATAAATGGGAAGTTAAAATCTCCGCAGATCATTATATTGGGGGATGGAGGGTTTATGGCCTTTATTAGCTTTCTGATGCCATCAATGGCCTCCGAGAATTTTTCGGTTGGGGTGCTTGGAGGTCTATAGATGACTATTACTATCACGTTTAGTTTTTCTATTTTCACTGCTAGGAGTTCCACATAGCTGTTTGATTTACTTATTATCGTCTCTGTCACATGACCTTCCTGTACAACGGGTGTACATATATAGCACAGCCACCTTTACGTCTCGTCGTTCTATCCGCTCTTAGTAAGTTGAAGCCTTCTATATTTATCTCTTTCTTATCAATACATATTCTTATCGGTCTATATAATATATATATATATAATATATATATATATATATATATATATTAGTGGCACGACGTTTTTTTTTTAAAGAAAAACATTTTTTTCACAAAATAGCACTTTGTTTTTAATGTTTGTCGAAAACCGTGGGTGAAGAGCGCAAAAAAGATTGAAAAGTTGAAATATCGCTCCAGTGCCTTGTCGAACATTAATTAAAATTAAATTTGTTATAATTTCACGCAAGTGTAAGATATTTTTCTTTGTTTTTGTAACCTTTATCATTTATTTATATACTTATCTATATCTACTGTATATACTTATCTATATTTTTGGTCTGAAATATAAAAAGGTGAAAAAATGAAGCCTATGCCTGTAGCATGTGCGTCTACAGTAAGTTTATTAAGTGTTTTATATATTTAAAATATATGGGTTTGTTTTTACAACATATCAACAGTAATTTATTGAAACTGTAAATTTATTTTCTATGTTAACGGATTTTCTGTTGGATTCCGTAAGCCAAAAGCAAAAACGCAAAAAAAATTATACAAAGACAACAACGCGCGCGCAAAACATCTTTTTTGAAACACACACACACACACACACACACACATATATATATATATATATATATATATATATATAAACCATGATTTTGCTTCCACCCGAATTGTTCATTCTGACGAGTGTCAAGCTTGTTGCTCCACATTAGACCTACAGTTTAACGTGGAATCTGAACCATGACCCTCGCCCAGACTCGATCTCACGACCTGCCTATTAACAGCCCACTTACTTAAGGACTAGACTACACGCTGGGAATCGAACCCGGAGCCGGTGTATTCGTAATCAGCAATGCTAACCACTATACCATCAAGGTGCATATATATATATATATATATAGGGTGGGGCACGGGAATCAAGTGTTTTTTGAATAGCTAGTAATCGGCCATTAGGAAAGAGAGGGGCGTGCGGTAGGTAGCATTCCATTCCTGGGTTCATAGCATTTAACTTTAACTAACACTCACCTTTATCTTTCAGGTGCCATCATGGAGCAGTGGACGTTAGAACACCGCATGTTCGCGTATGATCATTTTGTTAGGAGTGGCGAGTCAGTGACAGCAGTTCAGCGTGCGTTTCGCCGCAGATTCAACATTCATCGAAATGACTCTGTTCCCGCTCGTGACACAATCTTACGTTGGGTTAACAATCTTCGAACAGGAGGCTCAATAATTAAAACAAAACCGAAGGGGCCGCAACGCACTGTGCGTACTCCAGAGAACGTTGAAAGGGTCAGACAAGCGATGTTGCAAAGCCCAGGCCGCTCTGCTCGGAGACATTCAGCTGCACTCGGAATCAGCAATCGTACTGTTAGACGGATTTTGCATGAAGAATTACATTTTCACCCATACAAGTTAGCGATGGTGCAGGAATTGAATGTAAACGATTGCCCCCAACGACTGAATTTTGCACAGGAAATGCTTGCACTTTATGAGCAGAATGAAAACATGATGGTGGTAATGAGTGATGAAGCCCATTTCCACCTTAATGGGGCCGTCAACAATCAAAACTGTCGGTATTGGGCTGCTGAAAATCCGCGACAACTCCATGAAAAACCGCTGCATAGCCCTAAGGTTACAGTTTGGTGCGCGGTGGGAAAGTTTGGCGTCATCGGTCCCTATTTCTTCGAACAAAATGGGGTTACCGTTACCATAACATCTGGGCGTTACATTGAGATGGTGAACACCTTTTTCATCCCTGAGTTACGAAGAAGGCGTATTGCTCGTCGACATTTGTGGTTTCAGCAAGATGGGGCCACGCCACACACCGCCAGAGCGTCAATGGCTGTTCTTCGCCCCCTGTTTCCCAACCATCTCATTTCGAGATTTGGTGACATTGCATGGCCCCCTCGGTCCCCTGACTTGTCCACATGTGACTTCTTTCTATGGGGGTACCTCAAGTCACGTGTCTACGAGGACAAGCCCCGTACATTAGATGCATTGAAGGAAGCGATCCGTCAACAAATCATCCAAATCAACAGAGACCTGCTGGGAAGAGTGGAGGCCAATTTTCGTAAACGCCTTCAACAATGCGTCGACGGCCAAGGACATCATATGCCAGATATAATTTTCGGTACATGATTATTATGACATGAAATGCTATGTTCTTTCGAATGTTCTTCTACCAATATATTTTCTTTACAAAAATAAATAAATATTTTCCTGGTTATTCCAAAAACACTTGGTTCCCGTGCCCCACCCTGTATATATATGCTAACGTTGGTACCTCGGTGAGTAACACCATTTTCCTGTAATCGAAGTGAAGACACTGAGGTCCGGGGTTCAAATCACGATGATGCGAGTAAAACTAAGCAAAACCTGAGTGCTGTGTCAATTTCCGGCACTCATGATGATTTTATATGTATATTATGCAGAAAATAAGAGGCCAAGGGCAAATGGCCACAAAAACGCCCTCCCGCCCCCCAGAGAAAGGAAACACAGCCAAAATCAAGATCCAAAGTTTTCGAGATGCCTCGACACTGCGTTTGAAAGACAGGGGGAAAGATGGATTGAGGAACATTGTTCCAGAGTTGACCGGTTGAGGAGATGAAAGATTGAAAATAGCGATTAACCCTCGCGTTGGAGAGTTGGACAGAAAAAGAATGAGTGTGTCGAAAGTCTAGTACAGTATGCTCTCCATAAAGGAGGAGGCATGCAGTTAGAGAGTTCGGAAGATGATTTAGTCAAAGGATAGTAAAGAAGCAACATTGCGGCGAAGGGAGAATGATTGAAGACAGTCAGTAAGAAGCGAGGAATTGATGAGAAGAAAAGCCTTTAATTCTACCCAGCTAACTAAAGCTGTGTGGGGTGAGCCAACCCACGCATCTAAAAGCGTACTCCATGCAGGGACAGACAAGATCCCTATTCACAGCCAGCAAGTGAATGGGGGTGAAGAAATTGCGCGAGCTGGTACAGCACACCTAAACTCTTAGAAGCTGTCTTAGAAAGAAAGTATATGTGATCTTTTCAAGAAAGATCACGAGAAAAGGAAACACCAATGATGTTAAGAGGAAAGAAAGGATTGAGTTGTGTATTGTTGAGGTAAGTGGATAGTTGTGTGGAAGATTGTGACGAGTAGACAGATGGAGGAACTGAGTTTTTGAGGCACTGAAATCCACAATGTTTTCCTGCTCCAGTGGATTGGACATAAAGTGCGAATTAATAGATCATTGCTAAATAAAAGGAAAATATTGGATGACAGGATAGAGCACTACTACTAATAGCTTTAGGAAAAGAACGGTAACCATCTACAACCACAGCTATAGATCAGCCAGAAAGGAAATCAGAGATGAAGGCACAGATAGAAGAATAAAAACTGAAGGAGGGGAGTTTACAAATTAAGGATTTGGTGCCAGGCTCTATCAAAAGCTCTTGATATGTCTAGCGCAATAGCAAAGGTTTCACCGAAATCCCGAAAGGAGGATGACCAAGAGTTAGAGAGAGATTCAACCCATACTAACGATCTCAAAAAAGATTGTGAGTAGAGAAGTATTTAAGAATCTTAATGATAGATTTAAAAAAAATTAGAAAGGCAAGAAATCAAAGCAATTGGACGAGAGTTGGAGGGTTGAAAGCGGTCACCCTTCTTTAGGACATGCTGAATGAAAGCGAATTTCCAGCAGGAAGGAACAGTACCACATGAAAGAAAAAGACGAAAAAGTTTGCCTACACAGGGTGTCAGCACAGATGCACAGATCTTGAAAACAAGAGGAGGGACCCCATCACGACCGTACGCCTTCCTCGAGTTGACCCCCAGATAGGGCAGAAAAAAATATTTGGAAGAGATTCTAATTTTAGATATAATTAAATCAGAGGGAGGAGGAGATGGAGGAACAGCACCGGAATCGTCCAAGGTTGAATTGGAGGCGAAAGTTTGAGCGGGGAGTTCATCTTTATCAGAAGAGACAGCAACTGAGCCGTCGAAATGGAAAAGAGGAAGGAAAGAAGAAATAGTAAAGTTGTTAGAGAAATCCTTGGCTAAGTGACAGAAAGAAGAATTAGAATCAGATAAACTGTCGAAGAACAGATTTTGCACGATTCGGGGCAAAGATATAAGCTAAGTGAGAGTCAGGAGTTGGATGACGACGGTACCTTCTGAAAGCCTCCTTTCTGTTCCGAATAGCATTAGAACAAGCAAAGTTAAACCAAGGTTGTTTCATTAGTAGTAGGAAAAGAATATGGAATGTACACCGCCATGCCCAAGAGTATCACCTTCGTGATGCGCTCTACGCACTCGGAGGGGCCCCGACCACGGAAGCAGTAATCATTCCATGGGAAATCAGAAAGGTATTGCCTATGGGTCTCCCAATCAACGGTGTCAAAGTGCCAAAGGCACCTCCTCTTCGAAGGATCCAAAGGATGAACTGGAGCGATGCGACAGGAAACAGATACTGCATAAGATTGTGATCGAAGGATTCCAACTCAGAAAAAATTTGACAGAGTAAGAAGGAAGATGAGCGAGTGGTGAGAAATAAATCCAGAATGTTGGTCGTGTCTCCAAGGCGATCGGAGATATGAGTAAGGTATGGTACAATCTGCTTCCAGGTCTCACACACACATACATACATATATATATACAAAGAAATCACAAAGCAACACGTGATCTTTTTAATAAACAAAGAACCACAGGGAAAAGGAAGAGGAAAACGAAGTCCGAGCGCTTTCGTGATATATTCACATATTCAGGGACAAGAAGATGTGAATAGATCACGAAGGCGCTCGGACTTCGTGTTTCCTTTTCCTTTTCCCTGTGGTTCTTTGCTTATATATATATATATATTATATATATATATACTAAGGCTGAGGGAACTTACAACTGAAGTTTCTGCAGATATTACGGTCGGCATATCGCAAGGGGAAAAATTTTGCATAAAATTTTAAGCTTTGAGAAAATCCATAATTACCAACCAGCTTTGATGCCTCACTATTTTTTATTATTATTATTATTATTATTATTATTATTTTCTTTATGGCGACGCAACCTTTTCTTTTAGAAAGTCATTACAGTGACCTTCGAAGTTTTTATTTTTTCGTCGTTTACGTCTTTATAACTCAAACTTACGTATATATTAATCGAAGTTCCCCTTGTTGCCTCTAACGACTCTTCAGTAATTATTTAAATGTTACGTGAATATCTCCAATTACGAAATTTGAATTCAGGGGATAAAGCTGCTGTAAGAAATGGATTTATAGAAGCGCAACAAGCTTTCGACTTAATCTAAGGTTTTCGTTATCATCACTCGTACCTGATGAGTAACCATAGTATAGGTCGAAACTGATGTTTCTTACTAATCTATTTTTATTGTCTTTATTTCATTATTTGAGTATACATTTGTTTGCCTTTGCCTGACCCGGTTTGTGTACAGGTTCTCCTTTGACTAAATCATTAATTTGTAAGTTTAATGAGATCGTAGACGTCACCCAAAAGGTGCCACGCCAAGGGTCATTTGGTATAAACAACTAAAAATTCGCGCCTGTCTAAAAAAATGCACAAAAGAAATTCTTGAGGTTTTTATTTATTTTCTTGTATGAACGATTTTGACGGTTATAATTAATAAATAATTCATATTTTGTTCGGGTAATGTAATGCATAATATATATATTATATTATGCAATACATAATATAATATATAATATATATTACGGTGTATATATTATATAATATATATAGTAAGAAATAAGAAGACCAAGACGATGGCTCCAAATATTTATTTCAAACGTTCTGACCCCGAGTGAGGGTCATCATCAGTGATAAGCTGAATGAGAAAATGAGAAATGAGAAAAAATGAGAAAAAAAAACAGTTAAAAGACAAACACAATTTTATATATATATATATATATATATTATATATATATATATATATATATATATATATAATATATATATATATATATATATATAGGGTGAACCAAATGTAGGTGGACAGTAAATGATAACGTTTATTTTGAGAATACATATTTAATTTTTTTGTATACTATAATACAAAATAAAATTTAAATAAATTTAGTTATAATATTTAATATAATATAACACAAACACCATAGTTATAATGAACACCATAGTTATAATATAATATAACACAAACCGTATTCAACCTACTGTCCACCTACTTTTGGTTCACCGTGTATATATATATATATATATATATATATATATATATATATATTATATATATATATATGATACACACAGACCGTGCATGGAACAAGGAACTCTTCTGGGATAATAAATTCACTATAGTCCGAATAAGTAATGGCAAATGACAAATACCATAGTTTTTCTTTTTCATGATGCAAGCCCGACGTGGGCAACGGGTCTCTCGCAAAGAGGTCCCATAAATATAGCTTCCCTCACCAGCTATCTGCAAAGCAGACAGGATCCAGCTTTGGGACATGGATCTAGGGTTTAACAGCCACTAGCCCACTACATTTAGAACCTCAATATAAGTAAAAGACTCGTTGCATTCATGTCGGATTGAATAAATCAAAGAAAAAGGGGTAACTATTATATTTTTAGCCAAAACCAAAACTTAAACCTCAACTGGCAGAATTGAGCGTCCACTTTTCAAGGCACATAACATGTCCGTTTCATTCCCATATATATATATATATATATATATATATATATATATATATATATATATATATATATAAAATAAGGGCTTACCCAAATATATATAAGGGCTTACCCAAAGTGGACATGATCACAGATCAAAGGCAATGGAAGGAATGACCAGAAAAATTAGCAGCAAGAGAAAAAGAGTCAGAAAGCAGTTGGTTGATTGTCTATAGAGTATAGAGTGAATAATTTAACGGATAAATTTTGTATATTTAAAGAAGGGATCAGATTCTCAATGTATAAAGACTGTGATTTTTTTTTGTCAAGTTCGGTAGATTGGAAAGATAGAATAGAGAACTGATTAGCGTTTATTGGATGGTTGGCTGATTCGCCGCGATTGCGAATAGCAGAATATTCTGGATTAACAGGGGACGGGCACTCTGATGGGAAAGTTCCCTATGCTTATCAATTTTCTGTTTTAGTTGCGGACCAGTTTGACCCCACGTAGCGGGCGTTACAGTCCCCACACGCGTAGATGTATGTTACGGAGGACCTGACAAGCGAAGGTAGGCGTTCCTTTTGACGGCAGAAATTATAGATGAAGGAGGAATAACTATTAATAAATTTAAAACAATATTGAGGAAAAGACTTTGACAGGACACTATGAACGAGCCTGCTCATTTCTTCAGTGGTATGGCCAAGAAAAGTTTAATTTAGGAATAGATATATTGGGTATAGTAGCTGAGCGGCCAGGCCCCCAAAATTTAGATTTAATGCGTACCAAGTACTTGAAGCTACAACCTATTTTATTTGATAGAGGGACATCTCAGGGACATGGAATGACAGGTAGTACTCAATGTTTCATGCCGGAATTTCAGAAAACCTATGATTACATAAGGATACCCATGGACGAACTAAATGTCAACAATAATGCATTGCTTGAAAACATGTTATTGGATAAGTGAAAATAACCATTATTAGAGATGCCAAGAGCAACAGTGGAATAGTTGGTCTTCTCGCAAGGAGCCAGCGTTAGTTAGGTGGACTCACCCGTCATATTACACTGGATGACAAAAAATAACTTTTTATTTGTCACATGTCTTATAGGGTTTTTACCGCTGAGTTAAAAAATTACACTAAAATTCCTAAAAATTTGTCTATCACCCACTAATATATTTGAACTAATTTATAGACGTAATAGCAATGTCAAAGTAGAAAATGCATATTGAACTCACCTAAAATGTTCACTAAGCGAAATCAAGCGAGTAACTGACAAATGAAAGTCAACAGTGACGTGCAGCAACTTATAAGCAGAGGAGAAGCAAGCGGCAGACCCCGCACCCTTCCTATTCTGACTCAAATCCTAAGTAATGTAAATTCGTGTGTCACTCTAAAACTGCGGGTGATAGAAAAATTCTGTTTTCATTTCCATAATCAACGTAAAAAATTGCATATAGTTCAAATAAAAATATCTCTGTGACAAAAACTTTGTTGACCAGTGTTATAGGTGGCTATCCTTCAGAGTTGAAGGAAAGGAGTGGCACTCATGCCACGCCATCCAAGGGTCATGAGCAAAGCCAACCAGCAGACCTGAAGCGTGATGAGAAGTATGTCATGGACATTATTGACCATGTAACCATAGTGACCATACTGACCAGGTTATGCTTAAAGAACTGCTGGAGGTAACTGATCTCTCTATGGAACGGGAGCCAATCTGAGCAAATATGATAAGCTCGGTGTATTTTGCACGTGACGCTAGATATTTTAAAACGAAATGGTATTGAACTGAAATAATTCGTTCCAAGGCGAGTAGTAGTCTTCTTCCTATAAACTGAAGTAGAAAAACCATCTGGAAAGCGAGTGACTACAACATCAAGGAATGATAGAGACTTTTCGGTTTCCATTTCAAGAATAAATTCAAGATTTGGTTGGTAGAGATTAATATGATCAAGGAACAACGGTGCATCCTCTTTACGTTTAAATATAAGAAAGCAATCATCAACATATCGTTTGTACGCGAGAGGACGAAAGTGCGTGAACAATCTTTTAATAACAAAAAAAAAAACAATTAAAAAACAATTTTATATATTGTATCGGTCATTGTGAGAAAAAAAGTTCATATGAACATGTGTCTAATTCTGAATGGTTACGGAGATAGAGCTGTTTGAATCTGATGCGCGCGCAGCTCTTCCTCCCCCTTCCCTCCCCTATAACCTTGAACCGTGTAAGCTTTAATGTAAGCATGTAACATAAGCCAATCGACAGCTGACTGTTGTGAGTGACATTGTTTGGTGTTTCAAGCAGTGTTAAGAATGTCACACACCTTCACACATGCCGAATATGCAGATATGGTGTATGTCTACGGTTTTTGCGATGGAAGTGCAACAGCTGCTGTTGCAGAATACCGTCGACGGTTTCCGAACCGCAGAATTCCGGATCGAAGAGTGTTTACCAGGGTTTTCAACACATTGCGTGAGATTGGTACACTTCCCAGCGCTCATGTTTCATCTGAACGTGAAGGTCAACAAGATGTGGATGAAGTGGAAAACATTCTTCAGTTGGTAGAGAGTAGTCCTACTACTAGCTCACGAAGAATGTCTACACGTCTCGGTGTACCACACACAAGAGTATGGCGAACATTACGTGAGGAAGGCTTGCATCCATATCATGTACAGCGTGTACAACACCTTCAACCAGGAGACGCTGCCATGCGACTGGAATTTTGTCATTGGGTAAATGCTAATCGCCGATTGCTTCGATTAATACTGTTCACCGATGAAGCTACTTTCAACCGTGACGGTATCAACAACACTCGTAACTCTCATCGGTGGTCAGACGAAAATCCAAATGCCACTGTGGAAACAAATTTACAACATCGCTTCTCTGCCAATGTGTGATGCGGTACCATCGATGATCAGCTGATTGGCCCTGTTACTTTAGAGAATCGTCTTACAGGACAAAGTTACCTAGAATTTCTGCAAAATGAATTGCCAGGACTATTGGAGGATGTTCCTTTGGCTACACGCGCTGGTATGTACTTTCAGTATGACGGAGCTCCTCCACATTCTACCCGTCTGGTGATGCAATACCTAAATCAAACTTTCCCTGGTCGATGGATCGGCCGCGGTGGTCCCATTCAATGACCACCAAGGTCTCCAGACCTCTCTCCGTTAGATTATTGTTTGTGGGGGGGTGGATGAAAGGTCAAGTTTACAAAAAAAAGGTGGATACACGAGACGAATTGCTCGCGGGCATTTTGGATGCTGCTGCCCGCATAAAGGAACGTCAAGATCAACTCAGACGAACAACATGCGATCTTCGCACACGAGTTGCAAAGTGCATTGAGGTTGACGGTGGGATTTTCGAAACGTATTGTAAACTGTAACAAATTTGTCATTTCTCTATCTGATACCATTCAAAATGCCAATGTTTAAACATTAAATGTTAGAAACAGTAATTGGTTTCTCTTTCTTGATTACCATTAACAATGCTTTTGTATTTATAGATTCAAACAGCTCTATCTCCGTAACCATTCAGAATTAGACACATGTTCATATGAACTTTTTTTCTCACAATGACCGATACTATCACCTCCCGAAGTATTGACCTTTCCTCCTGAAACACCCTGTATATATTATTGTGTTTGTCTTTTAACTGTTTTTGTATTACTGTTTTCTTTATATCCTTATTTTTAAATTTTGTTTTCTCATTCAGCTTTTCACCGGTGACCTTCACTCGTGGTCGAAACGTTTGTAATAAATGTTTGGAGCCATCGCCTCGGTCTCCTTATTCCTTATTAAACTTCGATCCCTGAGAATGATCCTGTCGCCAATATATATATATATATATATATATATATATATATATATATATATATATATGGTGTACAGGAAAACCTTATTTTCACTACTGATGAATCGCATATTCAAAATGGTTCCCGTTGAAAGCGTACATTCCTAAAGTTGCCTGTTACAATTAAGAAGTATTTGATGAACCCCAATTATAATTCGAAATATTTTTCTAATAATTACTATTTCCTTTTCGCCTCCTTCGTTCCTTAAATTATTCCTAAACATTTCATCTTTCAAGAAACTCCGCCCCCAAGAAAAAACAAAAAAACGAAAATCAGTTGTAGATTGATTCGTTGATCTTTGGAGGCCATTCATTCACCAATCAAATTTGGAAAATTTGTTTATCATACCTGCATTAATTGCGTTGAGAAAATTAAATTCATAGAATTGTGCTTTTGTTAATCATTTAGAGATGTAATTTCGTAATAATTATTATAACCGAAAAACTAACATTTTTAGAGTAAATCCCTGGTAAAGTAGAACGGTAGGACTATATAAAGACCGATCAAGTCCGATCAAGCTCGAGAAAAGCTCGGAAGGAAATTTTAAGTCTTGGATAAGTACTGGGGTCCAGATAGTTTTGAGCCTCATAATGTACATAAATTATTTCACATATCGCTATTCTATTTAATAGATTTCATCAGTTTCGATTTTTAGTTTTATAATATATAACATATATTTATATAGTTTATATAGTTATATATTTATATAGTTAAATTTTTAGCACTATGTTGAAAGGAATTGCTTAGTATTATCATCATTGATTATTTATTTTTACCTTTAAATGATATCTGAAGTTCAGAATTAGCAGAATTTGTCAACTGCTTTCGTCCATCTGAATTATATTATAAACAAACTGACAGAAACGATATACTGTGTGTGTGTGTGTGTGTGTGTGTGTGTGTGTGTGTGTGTGTGTATTGTCATCCGTTTATCATTTATTCCACATAAACGAAAACAGTTTGCAAAGTATGAATTTGAATTAGTCCTATAAAAGGTTAAACTTCCGCTACTGTGTAAAAAAATCAGATGGAAAAGTTGTACTTCAATAAAGCGGCTGTGGTTGACGAAGTGATTTTCTTCGAAGTGATGGAAATACAGCTCTCTGTGTAACATATGAGTTGGTGCTGTCTGTCTCCTGTTAGAGGAATTTAGGACTATGACGCGCATGCGCATCAAGTGTAGTCTACATTAATATAGGCTTTTACGGAAAAAGTATTGGAGGTAACCTCCATTTTGGTCAATCGAATTGGCCTGGTCAATCACGGTGGCCTTGATATACTCCTCTGAGATTTGCTGCCAGTATTCTTCGACGCGTTGTTCAAGTGCCTGCAATGTGTTGAACGGTGTCTGGCGGTCTACACAAATTTTTTGATGAAACATTTCTGATAAAGAACATTTTCATAGAGCTACTGCTGAGTTACAATTGCACGGTATGAAACAATGTTATGATGGGGTTGTTTACTCTCCTTCGCAACATCCAAACCATGGGTCGCTACATAATCTGGACGCGGAGGACGGTCTCCCATTCAACTACTACCCAGATCCAATGTCGCTTAACTTCGCTGATCAGACACTGGCTACGACGTTGTACGGTGTAAAGGGGGCTGTATGTATGATTTTTTTTTTTGGCATTACTGTGAGAAATTCACTTGTAGAGTGAGCGGCATCTAATATGATCAGATGCTGTCTGTGCTCTGATAGACGAATTTGGAACTACGGCGCGCATGCACAGCAGGTTTAGGCCTACATTGTAACGACTCTTGTGAAGCTGTAATCGTTGTGAATTAAATCAATATAGCTTTTTTGCTACTTTAACTGTTTTCATTAGGGTTTAACATTTTGTTAAAATAAAAGCTTTGTGAAAGTGGTTGGAATAATTTCTAGGTGATTATAAGAGCAAATAGTTTTTCAATTCAACTTACTTATTCTCTGAACAGCGTCTGGAAATTCCTAAAGTACATGTTACGTCCCTCTGGGACGAATGAGTGCCTGGTTAATCTTCTTGTGACAGCACCAGCTCCTCAACTCGCTCTTAATTTTGTTGTATTCAAACTCTCTGTTGTCGCCCATTGCTCGTTCTATTTGTTAAAATAAGGCCTGTTGTTTCCAGTGGCTGAATTGCACGATTAACAGGCCTTGTAAAGTTGTATTCCAGCGTTTACCTGGGAACTTGGAGACTATTCTTTTATGGCGTCATCCAAGGCTTAAAGTCCATTGGAACGCTCAGTAACGCAGTGGTGGTTCAGCTAAATGACCCCACTGAGCAGGAACGCTGCGTTCCTGTTCAAATTTCAAGCAGAAATAAAAAAAAAAAATCAAGCCTAAAAAGCTCTAATTCTTGTCTGTTGTATGATTGAATTCTTACAAAGACGATTTAAGTTTGTGAAGATGGGAAACTACGTTCCCGCTCTGTAAGGACGCATCCATGTGCTCGGAGTTGTCTTACCATGACTGAGTTATACGCAATGTATTAATGAATTATAGTGTGTAAGGAATGGATGAAAAACGCATTTTCAGTTTAACTGGTGAAAGAAATGAATGAAAAGTAAGTGTGGTATAATTGCAATTTTCTATCCATTATTTTATTAATTCAACATCCACATTTCATTATTAGGATAGTTCTGCTTTGGAGATTTTTTTCTTGCTTGCTCGCACGTGAGTCACCGAACCGTGATGGTTCAGATTTTTTGTACACTTTAAGCCCTGGCGTCATCCCTTTTCTTTGAAACATGTCTTGATAACGGTGATTACCTTTCGTTTCCACTTTCACAAAAGCTTTTATTTTAACAAAATGTTAAACCCTAATGAAAACAGTTAAAGTAGCAAAAAAGCTATATTGATTTAATTCACAACGATCACAGCTTCACACGAGCCATTACAATGTAGGCCTAAACCTGCTGCGCATGGGCGTCGTAGTTCCAACTTCCTCTATCAGAGAAAAGACAGCATCTGATCATATTAGTCTTCATTCTAGTAAAACTTAATCCTTTTAAACCGTAACTTAGAACTTTTATAATTTCACTTTTACTCGTAATATTTCAATAAATTTTTCAGATCTTTTCCATTTGGGGTCTAGCAGCGAATTTTAATGAAAATCTGTATACTAATGTAGTTTTGGTCATTGATTTCAAAAATAACTTTCTTTTTTTGGAGAAATTAAAAACAAACACGTTAGAGCACTTTAAATAATTAATGTGTTTTTAACGAAAATATCATGACTTAACCTAACCAATCGTCAAGGGCGTACAGTTGACCTAACCGGGCATTCAAATGACCTAACCTGGCATTCAATTGACCTAACCGGGCATTCAATTGACCTAACTGGGTATTAATTCTTGATTTTTTCTGCTACTTTTACAGATCTGCCAGGATCCTTCAAAGAACGTATTCTTCGTAAAGTTGCCCTTTTTACCGTTTGACCGACGCTTTTGGCAACGAAAGAACTGGGTATTTTTATCAAAGGAACACACTTTCCCACACTTAGAACACTTTTTCAGAAAAAGTAGCAGTTTGTGACTCTGGCTAAATTTAACGCAATCCTCTGTAACTAGTTTAAGATAGTTAAAACACATATTAATTATTTAAAGTGCTCTAACATGTTTGTTTTTCATTTTCAAAAAAAAAAAAAAGTTATTTTTAAAATCAGTGACCAAAACTACATTAGTATACCAATTTTCATTAAATTTCGCTGCTAGCCCCCAAACGGAAAAGACCCATTTTTTCTATGAAATAATGTTACATTATTATTTTCTAAATTTCAGCGCCTTAAAATAACTGCAAACGATATGACAAAGAACCTTCGTTGCGCGTCACCCCGTACAAAGCTTGAATTTAGGATAATTAATAATTTTCACTAAAAAAAAATAATTTGAAATATAATAAAAGGCGTTCAACGGTGCGCGAAATTAACACGTTCGTGCGAAAGAACCGTCTTAATTCTCTCTTCATGAGCACTTACGCGTTTAAAATAGCTTTTAAAATGTCTACAAAAAAAAAAAAAAAAATTAGAAAAAAAGATTAAATAGTAAAATTTGATAGAAATTATTTCTTTATCTCAAATTGAATCGTTGAATGAAGGTGTTTTTTAATCCAGGATTCGATTAAATTTGTGTCTCAGACAATTGTAGTTCATTGTCATTGGCATTTAGAAATAAATTAAAAATGTCAACCACTTATTATTATTATTATTATTATTATTATTAATAGGTTAATTTAATAAATTGTTACTGAAACTTTTGAGTACGATGCTGAAAATATGCAAAATATGCCAAGCTATATAGAGTATATATACATATATATATATATACCTGGCTGTGAGACGGAGAGCTCAAGGATACAACTCTCTCCTTCATCAAGTACAGTGATGTCCACGAGCCTTACTTCCTCGCGTTGAGGGATCGACTCACAAACTACACAGATGGCAAAAGTAAAAATAAAACGGTGCTACTGTAGTATGCGGTCTACCTACGATTCGGCGGTCCACCTACGATTCGGCGGTCTAACCTACGATTCGGCGGTCTACACCTTTTAATTATAGCTTCTTATCTCTTATTATTTTATTATTAGGTTTAATTGTACGCCCTTGACGATTGGTTAGGTTAAGTCGTGATATTTTCGTTAAAACTAACGAAATATCACGACTTAACCTAACCAATCATCAATGGCGTACTGTAGTAGCGGTCTACCGTTAAGTATGCGGTAGTAGTATGTTTAACTTCTTTAATAATTCCTTAATTGTGTAAATAAATTATAATTCCTTTCAATTCATTTTCAATTCCTTTTAAATATTTTGAACGGTAGACCGCATACTACAGTAGAAACTTAACGGTAGACCGCATACTACAGTAGAAACTAACGGTAGACCGCATACTACAGTAGAAACTTAACAGTAGACCCCGCATACTACAGTAGAAACTTAACGGTAGAGAACCGCATACTACAGTAGCACCAATAAAATTTATATTACTTCTTCATATTACATATATATATATATATATATATATGTGTGTGTGTGTAGAAACGACGTAAGTATAGAGGAGCGTTTCTGCACACGAGGAAGAGAAATAACGAACAAATGAAAAATGAGGTGAACCGCCCGGGAATCGAACCCAGGATCTTCCGATTGCCGGTCAGATTGCGCTATCCATTACACCACGGGCCTCGATCAGTCATAAGTCGAAATTCTCCTACATAGGGCAAAAACCAATCCCCTGAGAGGGCACCACTCGCAAATCGTGAATATGTACATTTAACTGCAATGACCACGCAGTATATTTAATGTATAGAAACGACGTAAGTATAGAGGAGCGTTCTGCACACGAGGAAGAGAAATAACGAACAAATGAAAAATGAGGTGAACCGGCATCGAAGATCCTGGGTTCGATTCCCGGGCGGTTCCACTCATTTTTCATTTGTTCGTTATTTCTCTTCCTCGTGTGCAGAACGCTCTCTATACTTACGTCGTTTCTATACATTAATATACTGCGTGGTCATTGCAGTTAAATGTGTGTTAGTATATGTATATATATTATATATATATATATATATATATATATGTAATATGAAGAAGTAATATTAGAATGGTTCTTTCTCTTCAACGAAGAAAAGTTTAAATACACTTTAAAATTTTGTTATCGAGAGGTATACATATAAAGTGTGAATAACATTGTTAATGACGCGAAATTAGCTTAATATGCCGAGAGGGTTTTTTATTTCCTTGAAACGATTTTTGTCCCTGTATTTTTGTTTCCTGCGTTGACATTGTTTATTTAAAATTCAGGAACAGTTTTCATTAGGAAAGAAGAGTTTTAATCATGGCAAAGTCACGGGGAACACCGTTTCCAAAGGTCGAGAGTTTGATGAGGAAAGGCGTGAAACACGAAAACAAAATAGTTGTTTTTTTACTCGTCTTAAAATTTACTCGTAATAATAATGATAATTTTCAGTGAAGAGGGCCGCAAACTGGCACAGCGCTCAGGCTCGTTCCGTTAACTTCTAGATTATTATTAGCTAGCATCACTGGGATTTGAAGCCCCGACTTCAGTTTCTTCACTCTGCTCGTAAGGAAACGCTGTTACTTATTGGATCACGGCCGCTGGAAAAACTTACGTTTATGGATAAGCATTTGATGGTATTTCTTTACCATACTCGGAGTTCGAGATAATGTTCAGATGAAGATATTTTGGGAATAGGTTATCAATGGAAGGAGAACTTAGTCTGATAAAGAAGAATTGTTAAAACATAATGAAATTCTCCACCCTACTGGAACTGTTAAATTATAAACGAAAATATCCAGTGAGCGATACGTGTGACTAACCCTGCGTACACAGATAAAAAATGCTTGGTTATCAGCGTTGCCACTCCTTGCAAAATTTTTCTAGATCTTGAAAGATAGACTCGACTTTAATTTAAAGTTCTACAGGGTGTTCGAAAAGCCCCGTCACCCCCTCCAAAATATACATATTGTAATATCAATTTTATTTTTGTGAGTAATTGAAATTATATGTGATTCATTGAATTTTTTTTCTTTTCCAGGTACTAGAGTTGTGTGAACAATGACAGACCAGTCCACTTACACTACGGAGGAAAGGATAGTGATGAGCACATGGGCTCATGAAAGGTCACATACTGGTAAAACGATGCATGATATCCAGAATGATTTCAACACAAGATTCAATAAGGCTTCACCACCAAACAAGACGGTATTACGCTAGGAGAAAAAACTGTTTGAAACTGGCTCTATCAAGGACAGACCACGGTCGGGAAGACCAACAACGCGAGCAGAACAATGTGAAGGTGTGAGTGCATCAGTGGCTCGTTCACGGAAAAAATCACTTCGTAAAGGATCATAAGAACTTGCAGTTCCCATGTTCACAAATGAGATCACATGACAAAAGATCTCGGTAGGAAACCATACCGCCCGTCATTTGTTAATAAATTAAGCGACACAGACATGCAGAAACGATATGAAGCCTGTGAACGGTTTTTTATTGTTTTTCCAACAATTCCTGCACATAGAACAGTGATTTTTTTCTGACGAATGTGCAATTTACCGTAGCGCCAAAATGAGAAACGTTTACTTCTGGAGCAAGGAAAATCCACACTTCTCTGAGGAACTGAAACACCATCCACCGCACGTGATGATATGGGGTGCAGTGTCTGCCAGGATCTTGTTCGATCCATATTTTTTTGAGGGTCCTGTCAACCAAACTGCCTACCTCAACATGTTATGGGACTGGTTTGTGTCTGAGCTTGAACGTTTAGGGCTGTTTGGTCGGGTGTGGTTTTAACAAGACGGGGCTCCGGCTCATTTTGTCATTAATGTGAGGGAATTCCTCAACGAAGTGTTCAGAGACAAATGGCTCGGCCGTGGCTCGCAACATTTACCTGCCCCTTTTCAGTGGCCTCCCCGAAGTCCAGATCTGTCTTCATGTGACAATGCGTTATGCGGTTTCGTCAAGCAGAACGTATCCCGGGTGCGTTACCGCACAACAGAGGAACTGAAACACGCTGTTCGAGATGCATTTGGTGCAATCACTCCAGCAATGCTGCGTCGATTCTCACACCGCACACGGAGGCGCATAATCCTTTGTTACGAAAATGATGGTGCACACACACATATTCTTGATTAGTAACTGTAATTAGTAACTGTATTTACTGTAATTAAAGTAATTGTTGCTAGTGACTTGTTTCTTAAATTACACCTACCACATATAAATACAATTAATCACACAAAAATAAAATTGGTATTACAATATGTACATTTTGTAGGGGGTGACGGGACTTTTCGAATACCCTGTACTTTAAATTGAAATCAACTTGACTTTAAAGTTCTAATAAAAATAATTATACAGTAGCAGATTAGCAGTACCTTGAAAATTTTTTAGCCATCTAGAAAAAAAGGGTCTTTCCGGTTTGGCGGACTGCTACAGATTTTTATGAAACTTAACAGATCAATTAGTACAATCAACAGGGGCAACCTACGGGAAAATTATTGAATGCCCGGTTAGGTCAACTGTACGCCCTAGACGATTGGTTAGGTTAAGTCGTGACATTTTCGTTAGTTTTAACTAAATAAAAAAGCTGGATTTTTTGTTTTTTTCCGTAGGCCGTCAAACCGAAAAGATCCGAAAAAATCTCGTGCATCTCTTGAAAATTTTGTTTTTCATGAGTGGCAATGCTGTTGGTTATGTCAACCCTACACTGTGAACAGCGAAGTTCCTAAAGCACTCGAGTCAAAGTGTTCTTTCTGTAAATTTAACGTTCCAAGTAATAAACGGTTCCTAACGTTGACTGTATGGGTTCCATTTTTGGCATATAGGGTCAAAAAGAGAGTAAATTCCCGGTTAGTGTCTCTTTAGTGCAGTGGTACTCATTGGGCTGCTCGCGAGCCAAATATATGAGTATATAGCGCATTTGGCTCGCGAGCCGCGCAATGAGTACCACTGATTTAGTGCCTAAATCTGAGAGGAACTTTTCCTATTTTAACATGTAATAGGGAACCGAACAGTTTAAAATTTTCATGTCACCCGACCCACGAAATGAATGCGGCAATAATGGGTGCTTTCCAACCAATGACTAGATTGATTATCACATTTTTAGGTTGTTGCATTAATAAGTATTTTCTGTGTAACCAAAACAACTTGCAGTTGTAGAAAAAGTTACAACTAAAAATCTAATGAAATTATAATGACTTTAAAAGTACAAGCCGAAAGTCTAAATAAAATTTTAAAAAAAAACTGTCTTGCCTACAAAAAAACTGAACGAACTACACAAATATAGCAAAAGTAGAAATGACAAAACTTTTAGAGAGCTCCTAAAATTTTGGCCGGGAACATGACAAAAATTACGCCTGTCTCCTTGATAAGATAGATTTTAATTTAAGGAACGGTTTCTGCTTGTGGAGTAAGGCAAGCAATTCCAGATATAAACTTCAAAATGTTACGTCAGACACGTTTTTCCAAAAGAGGCAAGGAAAACTATAAAAAAAAGTCTGCTTCGGAAATGCACAACGCCTCTCAAGGAAGTGACAAAATTGGACGACACACCGCGAAATGTAGTCAAATCGTTGATAAAAACAATAATATGTGTACGAACTTAGTAGCATTTAACACTTTACCTTATATTGGACGCACACTGTGCGTCAAACAAAATCACTACCGTTACCTCTGTAAAACTGACGCGACCCGTATGCGGTAAAGTGTTAAGGTACACAACTTTAGTTTATCTTGTTTTATATACCCTGTTATTTCTATATGTAAAAAAGTTATGAAACGTGAATTTTGTTGATATGTCCAAATTTTTGAGCGAAAGTATACATACGTACAGTTGCCCGTATATGTATTGTTCCTCGCCTCACAGGCGACTCCGTACATGTGGCAACGCCGCAGTGTTAGTCAAGGTACCTCAACTGGGGGAAGGTGGGGTGGAGTGGGGACAACCTAGTCCAACAACATACAGTATAACACAGACATATACAGGGGTTAGACAAAATAATATGAACACCTTGATAAATGGCGGTTTTTATTCTTAATATGGAGTTGGTCCTCCTTTAGCGGCAATAACAGCTGTAATGCGTCGGGGAATTGATTCATACAACTTTTGGACAGTGGCTAGAGGAATCCTGAACCATTCTTTGAGCAAACCCTGCTCCAGTTCCTCCAAAGACGCCGGCGGTGGGAATCGGCTTCTGACCCGCTGCTCCAACTGACACCACAGATGCTCGATAATGTTAAGATCCGGGGATTGTGGAGGCCAATCCAAGCGTTCTACTTCACTAACATGCTCTTCAAACCAGTTTTTAACGACCCCAGCGGTGTGGATTGGTGTATTATTATCCTGGAAGACGGCGCCGCCATTGGGAAACAGCGTTTGGACCATGGGGTGGACCTGGTCAGCCAATATTGACAGATAGACCTGGGCGTTAACCCTACCATGCAGTACTACAGCTGGGCCAAGAGTATTCCACGATATTGCTGCCCAAACCATCACAGATCCGCCTCCATGCTTAACGGTTGGGGTCAGGCAGTCGGGGTCATAAGCATCTTTAGGCTGTCTCCAGGCGTAAACTCGACCGGAACATGGAAATAGCGTAAAGGAGGATTCGTCGGAGTAGACTACATTCTTCCACCGGTCCATTGACCAATTCTTATGGTCATTACACCATTTTCTGCGACGCTCAATGTTGATGTGCGAAAGGAAGGGTTTGGCAATTGCAGCCCTCCCATGGTATCCAGCTCCATGGAGCTCGCGACGTACAGTTCTGGTCGATACCGGGCTTGCAAGATGCTGGTTAAGCTCTGCAGTCACTTTGGAGTTGTGGTCTTATGGTTCTTTGTCACAATGCGCTTTAGCACCCGGCGGTCTCGATCACACAGCTTCTTCTTGCGTCCACTATTGCATTTGTCGGTGCTTGTCTTTCCATGGTTTTGGTATGCAGACATGACCATAGAGACAATTCCTCTGGATACATTGAACATCTGAGCGGTTTTCGTCACCGATGCACCAGCCATCCGCGCTCCGACAATTTGCCCTCTTTGGAAGTCTGACAGATCTTTCATAACTGCTAATTCATAATTCACTCAGATCTGTAAAAACAACGTGAGGGTTATAACATGACGTATACACTCTCTGTTACGCATTTAAATAGGTTTGCCAGTCATTTGGCCGTTTACTTTGTGTCTGAGCAGTCCGTAAAGATAACCTGTGAAATCGGCGGGTGTTCATAGTATTTTGTCTAACCCCTGTATATCCAAAGGACAAATGAATGTGCAAGCATTGACATACAGGTAATTATAATGTAATGTCTCTGTTCATAAAGATAAACAATTAATATGATCGTGAACAGCGTTGAACTCCATGTAGTTTACTAGTCTTATACAGTAATAAGGTTCCATTATGATTATTGCAAATCTATATGAACAACTACTACAATAGAACTTTTGGATCACCAGAAGATCAGGGCCCCCATGTATTCTTGTTTTTTGCTTTACAGTACCAAATATAATAATAAATTAAATTGAATGTCAGCTTAGGTCAACTGTACGCGCTTGACGATTGGTTAGGTTAAGTCGTGATATTTTCGTTAGTTTTAACGAAGATATCATTTGGTAATTGAGGCTGAAGGTCCTGATCTTCAGGTGATCCGAACTTTTTATATACTAGTGAATGCGAAATGTTCTCCTGCTGGAAATTTTCGCGTTTTCGCATAGACTATAGTTTCCGCGAAAATATTCAGCAGGCGAAAATTCGACAATTTAAACTAGTCTTTGGAAGATAGTAAGAAAATAAAACTTCATTAAAATACTTTCTTTGAAAAGTAAATTCAGTGTATTGTAATAAAATATTGTAAAGTAAAAGCAGTAAAAACATTTTAAATTATACTGTATAAAATGAATGTCATGAATGCCGCTAATTTCCCAACCCTTCCGAATGGTCTCCCTCATTTTGTTTAGGTTATCCCATGCAGAGACAATCCATTTAGTATGACGAGGTTTCAGTGTGGAGAGCTTCAAAGCTTACCGAGAGATTTATTTACGTTGAATGCTGCTGAAACTTTATCCGCATACCAACTTGCTTTGATATACGACCTCAACCTCGACCAATCACAGTCCAGAATAAATGTCGTCATTCATGACATTATTTTAATCTGTAAGATTATAACTAGCAACTGTTGACCACGAGATGCCGCAAACTCGCCCAAGGATATGAAAGAGCAAACATTTGCTGCCTCGAAATTAACTTGGCTTACAATATATATACTTATAACTCATACAATATTATATTAATGTTTGTGAAATGACGTTGATGGGCCAAACCGAGGTGTTGACATGTTTACTGGCATGATCTATGCTCATATATTTCTACACCGTATGACGAAAACCGACTCTGAAAATGAATCCAGCTCAAGATAAAATTGTACAGCGAAGCCTGATAATTGGTATGCGGGAAACAGGCCTCTCTGTAGCTGACATAGCCATGGAACTGGGAATTTCGAAGCCTACTATTCGACGCTGGGTGCAGAAGTGACAGGAGATTGGGAAACTGCTAGATCGTCCTAAGTGTGGGGCACCAAGAAAGACCACGCCAGAAGAAGACCGGAGAATAATCAACGAAGTGCAGAACGATCCTCTCAATAACGCAGTCACCATCCGGGAGACACTACATATGGGCGTGTCAGTGGACACCGGAAGGAGACGGTTGCATGAAGCAGGATATCACCACCATACTCCTGCCAAAAAAGAGAGGATCGAGGAACGACATCGTCAGGCCAGGCTCTCGTTTGTTCGCCAGCATATAAATAATAATCTCGCATACTGGAGCAGAGTTTTCTTCTCTCTTCTCTGACGAGACGTTTGCGTTTACAACTCACGGCCGTGTTCGGTGTTAGCGACAGGACAACACGAGATATGCCCGCCAAAATATTTACAAAGTGGCACGGAGTGGGCACGTGACGACGAATGTGTGGGGATGGCTGCACTTGCAAGGACTAGGAGAGCTGACTGAGATCCAAGGGAGATTTACGACAGATCAATATATAGAGATCATGGAGGAGGTGATGCTGCTTTCTGTCCGCGCGTATGCCTTGCCCTATCCTGAGCAAATTATCTTTATGCAGGTATGTTGTATTTGTGTGTTATAGAATATTATACTATTACTAGAGTAAGATATATGTATTATACTCATTTGTATGTCCGGTTTCCACATTTACATGGGACGAATAATGGTAATAAAATTGTTCTTTAACTCTTTCAGTACTATGATAACACTAGGATTTTAGTCTGGATAACTGCAGACTGTATTATTTGTATAACGGCGCACAATTACATTTAGCTGAGAGAAACCCCTAATACATAGGAGTTAAAACCTATCTCAAATAGTGGGTTACTGATGAAGCGTATGGATGAGATATAATTCTACTTTTAATATTTAAAATCCATTTGCAGGACAACTCTCCCATCCACACAGCCAGGATTGTTAGAAGGCGGTTCGAGGAGCAGCGAAATCTAGAACTACTGGACTGGCCTAGTAACGGGTGTGACCTCAACCCCCATTGGGAATGTATGGGGAAATGTGGTGAACTCGTGGGAGCCTGGGCAGGAGTGGACCAGCCGCCAGCTGCTGGATCACACTATGGCTGAGTGGGAGATGCTCCGAAGGAACCCATACATCATATATAACCATGTTGCATCTGTGCCACACAGATTACAAGATGTAATAGACAATAATGGGGGATGGACCAAATACTAACTATGAACCGGGTATTGCTGTGCCAGTTATGTTAATCTGTGGCAAATTGTAAGCATTTTGTATGACTATCATTTTGCGTAATAAACTATTTAGTAAAACATTCTCAACCATTGCATATTTGTTGTAATAAAGAATTGGTGTTTTTATTGTGTATATATATATATATATATATATATATATATTCCTTGTTAAGATCTAATAATATTTTCACATTGATAATGCAACAGGAAATCTGGAAAACATTAATAGGTTTATCTGTCCATCGTGATTGAATCATTATCTCTCCACATTGATAATACAAATACAATCTGGAAAACACTATTAATATAATAGGCATCAGCCACAAACCGGTGGTGATATCCTGTTTCATGCAACCGTCACCTTACGGTTTTTACTGGCTCGCCCATATGTAGTCTCTCCCGGACGGCGACAGCAAGTAACCATGTCAACACCACGGTTTGGCCCATCAACGTCATTTCACAAACATTAGTATACAGTAATAATGTATGAATTTATAAGTACATATAAATATGTTTATGCTCGGATAACCGTGGATTATTCTTATTTGATTTTGATAATCAGTTAGTTATTCAGATCGAAACTGTTAACAAGTTCTTTGTTTAACAATCGGTAAGCCATTTCCCACTAACTCTGCCCCTCTACCCCGCTCTCTCTCACACTGTCTCAATCTTTTTCTCGCTCAATGTCAATACATATACAGTATATATAATCGTGTATATTCGTAAGTTAGTAAAGGTTTAAAGCTGCACACGGACTCTATAAACAGCTTTATTAGTATTGTTCCATAATGATTTAATATACGCGAGATTGGTGGGTGGGGAAGGGGAATGAGGGAGTGTGGAGGATGGTTGTGTAATGTCTATTTTTAGTTTAAATTCACAAGTATATAAAAAGTTGTATTGTGGTATCTGTTCATATAGACTTGCAGTAATCATAATGGAACCTTATTACTGTATAAGACTAGTAAACATGGAGTTCGACGTTGTTCACGATCATATTAATCGTTTATCTTTATGAACACAGACATTACACTATAATTAGGGGCCGTTCAAAAATTACGTAACGCTATTTTTGCTAAAGCTTAACATCCCAGATCCCCCAGGAACGTTCTGTAAAGCTAGACCAGGCACCCCCTAAGATGTTATGTAACACTTCCCCCACCCCACACCCCACACGTTACGGAATGTTACGGGGGGGGGGGGGGGGGGTCAGGTTTTAGCAAAAATAGCGTTACGTAATTTTTGAACGGTATGTCAATTTTATAAGGTTGTAACATATATTCTGCTCGATTTTTTAGTTCATTCAGAACAAAAATTAAATGACTTATAAGGACAAATTTGCTCGAATTTTTAGTTTTTTCACAACAAAAATTAAATGACAAAAACAAATTAATCATCACTATAATTCCCTTCTTTTTCTATAACCTTCTCCCACCTATAGAAAAGTTTTTTTTATGCCACGTTCGAAGAAATCCCTTGGTTTCGAGTTAAAAAAAAGCGATCACTTCGTTTTCGATAGCTTCCCTGGATTGCAACTTTTGTCCATCTAGGTGGTGTTGCAGACTTCTGAATAAATGATAGTCTGAAGGTGCGATGTCCGGAGAATAAGGTGGATGAGGCATTTTTTCCCAACCAAATGCCTCCAATTGGGCAGTGGTGATTCGAGCAGTGTGAGGGCGCGCTTTATCCTGGTGGAATAGAACACCTCTGCGATTAATTAATGCAGGACGTTTTTCTTGTAATGCCATCTTCAATCGTTGGAGTTGTTGGCACTAGACTTCAGCTGTGATTGTTTGGTTATCTGGCAGAAGCTCAAAGTGAATAATTCCTTGCATATCCCACCAAATGCATGGCAAAATTTTCTTTGGATGGGGTCCATTCCTTGGCTGAGGTTCAGGCTTTGTTTCACGGCTAAGCCACTGATGTCGACGCTTAATATTGTTATAGAGGACCCATTTTTCATCCCCAGTGACGATCCGATTAAAAAATGGTGCCTGCAGTTGCCGAGAATGCAGTGATGTGCAAATATCGATTCGATGTTGAAGATTCGCTTGTGACAAATCATGCGGAACCCATTTTCCAACCTTCACTACTTTTCCTAACAGCTTCAAATGACGATGAATGGTCATATGGCTAACGCCAAGTTGCAAGCCAAGTTCTCTTACAGTTACCGTTGGGTTTTCCTCCACTGTTGCTTTCAGCAACTCTTCATCTAACTCATTTGGTCGTCCTGTTCGTTGATAATCTTTCAGACTGAAGTCTCCATTTCTGAACTTCTCAAACCATCTCCTACACATCCATTCGCTCACATCATTATTTCCATAAACTCTCTGAATGTTTCTTGCGGATTCACTCGCGTTAGATCCTTTATGGAACTCATACAGCATCACATGTCGAATATGCTCTTTCGTGAGCTCCATGTTTTTCAATTACTGTAATATCGTAGGGGTTGCGTTGTAACTCTATGAAAAACACCAGAGAAAATATTCATTAGCCTAATCCTACACTAGCCTAAGTCATTCTGTGTCATTCTATATCGTGATAAAACCTGTGCGAACCTGTCGCCGCGTCTATTTTGCAACATTTCTAAAACTATTTCACATTATCTTGAGGTTATTCTATTATCTATCGTCCGTTTTCTAATCGAGCAGAATTTATGTTACAACCTGGTATATGTTGCTGGACTCGGTTGGCCCCCCTCCACCCCACCTTCCCCCAATTGAGGTACCTTGACTATCGCTGCGGCGTTGCCACATGTCTGGAGTGGCCTCTGAGGCGAGGAACATTACATATGCGGGCAACTGTACAGTTGTGAAAAAAGTTCGCCTCGAAACCTAAAATTTCTAAAAAGCATAAAAAATTACTGATCAGTAATAATTTGATTTTGTTTTTGAAAATTGTATTAATGTCACCAAAAATAAAATATGCAGAGTAATCGTCAGTAATTTTCTGATGCATTTCAGCAATAGTTTCTAAGCGAACTTTTTTCCAAACTGTACACATACACATGCATATTTTTAATTTTCACATTTACTGTACGTATACATATACAGTATTCACTCGGTTATCCGTGGTTGAGGGCTGTCCATGATCACGGATAACCCGATTCCACGGTTAACTCAGTATACCTCGCGGTGGGTGGTGCTCCCTCTGCTGCCCGCCACCACTGACTGGCCTCCCACCTCGCGCGCCACCACTCATAGTATTATTCTATTACAATATAATATACAGTTTAGTAGTTTGTACTCGCCACAAGACGTGAAAATATACGAAGCCAGAAGCGTATATGTGTACTCTCTGAAGCGCGGAGAGACACTGACTGAGGCGTGTTGTGGTCAGAGTTCCCAGATTGTCAAGACTAAATTATCGCAACCAGGGAAATACTCAGAGAAACGTTCGGCAGGAGACAGGGAGTGTTGGAACTCCTGTTTCTCCTGTCACTCTCCTCCTTAGCTGATCTTTTTCCGTGTCTCATCTATCCTGTAAGTAGTCCAACATGCTCTCAAACACACATTTCTCCTTCTATTTCTCACTCCACATACATGCATCTTGCACACTATACAATCTTTTCAAAATTAAAAAAGAAAACAAAATGGCATTATTCTGGATTTTGATTTTAGCTCTCTCCTTTATAGCAGGGGCGTTTTACAGACATTCGCCCTTGGCCTCTCCTTCCTGCTATATATACACAGGGTGGGTAAAAAAAGTAACCCCTTAGAGGTAAACTGTCATATTAAAAAAGTAAGGGGACTAAAGCTCCTAAACTTCATAGATGCTTACCTTAGCATGTTGTTCGTCTTAATTGAGAAGTTGCTCGATGTGTCCCCCTTCCTGCTCAACGTAGGCCTCCAAACGTGGACGCCACTGATCAATACACCTGTTTACGTATCGTTGAGACACCTTCTCCCAGCCGAGCAGAATTCTTTCGCGTAGTTCATCTATGTTTCTTATATTGGTACCAGGGATGTAAACTTTGGACTTCAGGGCTTCCCAAACACCATAATCTAGTGGTGAAAGATCCGGGATATTAGCAGGCCACATATTGGGTTCGATAAAATCCGGTGTTTCGTTCTCAAGGAATGTGACAGTTTGGGGTGCTCTGTGAGCAGGGGCTCCATCTTATTGGAAAGTATATCTTTCACTCTATCTAAATGATATTCGACGAATTAGTGGTGAAAGATATACTTTCCAACAAGATGGAGCCCTTGCTTACAGAGCACGCCAAGCTGTCATTGTGAGAAAAAAGTTCATATGAACATGTGTCTAATTCTGAATGGTTAAGGAGATAGAGCTGTTTGAATCTGATGCGCGCGCAGCTCTTCCTCCCCCCGCGGTAGTCCCATTCAATGACCACCAAGGTCTCCAGACCTCTCTCCGTTAGATTATTGTTTGAGGGGGTGGATGGATGAAAAGTCAAGTTTACAAAAGAAAGGTGGATACACTAGACGAATTGCTCGCGCGCATTTTGGATGCTACTGCCCGCATAAAGGAACGTCAAGATCAACTCAGATGAACAACACGCGATCTTCGCACACGAGTTGCAAAGTGCATTGAGGTTGACGGTGGGATTTTCGAAAACGTATTGTAAACTGTAACAAATTTGTCATTTCTCTATCTGATACCATTCAAAATGCCAATGTTTAAACATTAAATGTTAGAAACAGTAATTGGTTTCACTTTCTTGATTACCATTAACAATGCTTTTGTATTTGTAGATTCAAACAGCTCTATCTCCGTAACCATTCAGAATTAGACACATGTTCATATGAACTTTTTTCCTCACAATGACCGATACTATCACCTCCCGAAGTATTGACCTTTCCTCCTGAAACACCCTGTGTGTATATATATTATATATATATATATATATATGATCACTTTAACATATTGCTTCCCAAAGCATTCAGGAAGCAATATGTTAAAGTGATCCCTCCAAGGAAACAATATGTTAAAGTGATTAACATTGGGAAGCAATATGTTAAAAAGAGAAAGGTTGGTTGGTTAGAAAGAGGTTGGTAATCTAGGAGATAACCTACCGACCGTAAACAAAGCTATAAATGCCCTAACCGGGCATTCTTTATATATTTAATGTAGGTTAACTGAATGCCGGTTAGGTCAACTGAATGCCCGGTCAAGGGCGTACAGTTGACCTAACCGGGCATTCAGTTAACCTACATTAAATATATAAAGAAAATGAAAGGATGCAAAAAGGAGCTACTCAACTCGTACTTGTGGCAAATGATTTGGCGTGACCGATTCTTCCGAAATCCATTTTTTACTTTGTGTGACCATATAGCGCAACAATTCTAATAAGTTTACTTTCAATCTAATATTTTAACATGTTATGATTTATTTTTTATGCCTTTACTTTATTAAAGCGAACATTTTTTATCGTACTTCTTATCCTAAATATTGGGAAGCAATATGTTAAAGTGATCCTATACTGTGTATATATATATATATATATATATATATGAATAGAAACGACATAAGTATTAAGGAACGTTTCTGCACACGAGGAGGAGAGATAACGAAATAATGAAAAATGAGGCGAACCGCCTGGGAATCGAACCCAGGGCCTTCCAATTGCCGGTCGGACGCTCTACCATTATGCTACGGACCTCACTCAATCACAAATCGAAATTCTCCCAAATAGGGCAGAAACCAATGCCCTCAAAGAGCACCCTCGCAAATCGTGAATATGCGCAAATAACTGCAATGACCGCGCAGTATATAAATGAATAGAAACGACATAAGTATTAAGGAACGTTTCTGCACACGAGGAGGAGAGATAACGAAATAATGAAAAATGAGGCGAACCGCCTGGGAATCGAACCCAGGGCCTTCCAATTGCCGGTCGGACGCTCTACCATTATGCTACGGACCTCACTCAATCACAAATCGAAATTCTCCCAAATAGGGCAGAAACCAATGCCCTCAAAGAGCACCCTCGCAAATCGTGAATATGCGCAAATAACTGCAATGACCGCGCAGTATATAAATGAATAGAAACGACATAAGTATTAAGGAACGTTTCTGCACACGAGGAGGAGAGATAACGAAATAATGAAAAATGAGGCGAACCGCCTGGGAATCGAACCCAGGGCCTTGAGTGAGGTCCGTAGCATAATGGTAGAGCGTCCGACCGGCAATTGGAAGGCCCTGGGTTCGATTCCCAGGCGGTTCGCCTCATTTTTCATTATTTCGTTATCTCTCCTCCTCGTGTGCAGAAACGTTCCTTAATACTTATGTCGTTTCTATTCATTTATATACTGCGCGGTCATTGCAGTTATTTGCGCATATTCACGATTTGCGAGGGTGCTCTTTGAGGGCATTGGTTTCTGCCCTATTTGGGAGAATTTCGATTTGTGATTGAGTGAGGTCCGTAGCATAATGGTAGAGCGTCCGACCGGCAATTGGAAGGCCCTGGGTTCGATTCCCAGGCGGTTCGCCTCATTTTTCATTATTTCGTTATCTCTCCTCCTCGTGTGCAGAAACGTTCCTTAATACTTATGTCGTTTCTATTCATTTATATACTGCGCGGTCATTGCAGTTATTTGCATATATATATATATATATATATACTGTATATACTATAAACTTTATTAATAAACATTTTCAACAAACTTTTAAATATATCTACGTTATGTAACTTGTTATATAACTATTAATGACGAAAACCAATAGAATATAACAAGCGTCGTACCTCCGACAAACTAATGGCGAAAACCAATAGAATATAACAAGCGTCGTGCCTCCGACAACCTCTCGGATAGCAGGACTTCACTGAAACTACTAAAACTTTTTGTAAAATTACATGTTTGAAACATATTCACAGGGCCGTTTCTAGCCGTTAGGGGGCCCTAAGCAGCATACCCATTTGAGGCCCCACCCCTCCATCCACCAACTCACGCCTCACGACATCACCTCAGCACACACATACAAAAAATGGCTGTGTTAATAAAAAACAATTATGAAACAATTTTAATGAAACATTTATGTCCAAAACAACAAATCTGTACTTTCAGAAGACAAACAGAAAAAATACTCTTCATGAAATTCCTGAAAATTAGCTTATACATTATTTAGAATAAGTGACAGAACTATGTATAAAAAAATAATGGAATTATCAACTACCAAACAATTACTAACTCACATGGTTAACTGCATGAAGATTATCATACCATACTACTGTGCAAATCTGAAAACTATAAGACCCTACCTCTGCAAGTGCTTGTGCTTCAGTCCTAGCTATGGTATATGTGGCCCCCTAGTAGCAGCGGGGCCCTAAGCGGCCGCTTAGTCTGCTTATACCAGGAAACGTCCCTGCATATTCAGATACTAGTTTGGCTGGCTGGTGGGTGTGTTGCCCGCCACCACATTGCTTCGTACTTAAACATGAAATATTCAGGATCAGCGAGTTTTCTATCCTTTCGTTTTTTCATTAATATACAGTACTTTCAGATTTTATAATAAAAAAATGACGAAGCTGTCTGTCAAATATGACAAAATATGACAAAATTATCGTATAAAGGCTTGGAATATCGTATTATCGTAGATATGGTATCATATATTGTATAGGAATCCAATTTATCGTATACGTACGATAAATACCATGCATCACTCCAAAGGTGGATGTTGCGTATATGCAGGGGCGAATTAACTGTACTTGGGGCCTGAGGCTAATTTTATTATGGGGGCCATTTCTATAGATTTTTATTAACAATACATGTACATGTATAGTACATAGTACATTTACATCAATTATATGTGCGGTGCTTAGGCTAATTGAGAAACAAACTTAAAAGAACCTTAACACAGTGTATTTTGACGTTTGCTAAAACAAAACAGTATTAAACAAACTTTACTTTAGGGCTTATAAAACATAAAATAAAACAGAGAATTTGTCAGTTTGTGTACTCTGTCATATTTAATCAAAGAAGTTTGCGAAATCTCAAATTGTATCATCGAAACTCAGTTAATTGGGCCCCCCCCCCTCATGCATGGGGCCCTGAGGCTTCAGCCTCAATTGCCTCAATGATAATCCGCCACTGCGTATATATACGCAATGACCTAACTTGTTCTCGTATTCCCGAATTTGAATCTTCCAAATTCTCTCTTTCTTCGACTCGCCAAAAATTCCTTCAGACAAAAATGTGAAATTCTATCCAACTCTAATTCTTCTCGCTGTTTCTGGTGTTGGGTTCCCAATTTCTCCCGATGTGACCCACCCACCCCTGAATGAAAATGATCCACTCGTTTGTTGCTCTTCTCGTGGGTGGGTGGGTGGATGTGATGACAATTTGCGCGTAACACTAAGGATGGTATCGTAACCATTGACGTCTTTCTGCCTATTAATTTATTACTTGACTTCAACTAAGTACGCTAACATTGTTTAGCGTTGTAATATTTTTAAAATTTACCTCTTATCTTGTTTTAAAATACTCAAATTTCTACCTTTAAACGACAAATATAAATTAATTTTATTATGAAATACTGTTGTTTTTATACTTTTATAATCTTATGTTTCTACGCAGGTTATACAAACTAAATTACACTTACGTTAGGCTATACAATTAATACAATTAATAATAGGTTTTCATCGAAATTCAAGCGGGCCGAAGGAAATGAACAATTTGGCATTGAGTGGACAAACGCGTAGGGCCTGAAGGAAAGACTCCATCAAGTATACCCTAGGAGAGAATTGAATTTACTTTACTGTCCTAAACGGGCACGAGTGGACATTAAAATAAAAATAACAAAGGAAGGAATAATGAATTTGTGATGGACAGCTGTACGACCTCTCTCTCCAATTAGCTCTTCCCCTCTCTCGTTGACTGACTGCTGACTGTCTCTGCCTTTTTTTCCCCCATCAGAACTTGGATTTTCATTTTGGATTTAGTAAAACCAATGGCACATTCCCTTTTCGTTGTATCTGAAACTTAGAAAAAGTTATTATACATTAATTTAATAGTTTTTATAATTTCCTAGTCATTTTATATTATTTAACTAATTTGTTTGGCTTATTTAACCGTATTAAATCCTATCATTATGTATGTATATGCTACAACTCAGGGGTCTTTCCTGTTTCATTAACTGTTTCCGATTTTTATGAAAACAACGTGATATGTGCAGTTTTTCACGCTGATTTCAAAATTATAAACCATTTCATCGAGAAATACTTAGGTTAGGTTAAGTTAGGCTTATTAGCATTTGATGTTTTCTAGGACACTGTTTTTCTTTCGGTATTAAGTTATATTCTTGTAAAAAATTTACTGCATTTTCTTCTGTCTCAGTCTTCCTATATAATTCTATAAAATTAAATTTGTCAGTCATTGGAAAGTAAAAAGATGTTGAACTATAGTCTATGCTTGCGGCGGAAGAACAAAATAGATGCACAACGCCACCGTTTAAAAAATAGCCTAGCCTATGCTTGCAGTGATTACACCGTTCTAGTACTTTTTGTAGTATTCTGTAATTTACTTTCATTTCGAAAAAACTTATTTTTAGAATCAGCTATTATTTTAAAATTTATATAGCCTACGCTCTTTCAAACATTTGCTAGTTTCTGCACATTATAACTTTTTGGTTATATATTTCTCGATGAAATGGTTTATAATTTTGAAATCAGCGTGAAAAACTGTACATATCACGTTGTTTTCATAAAAATCGGAAACAATTAATGAAACAGGAAAGATCCCAACTCAGGATGGTTCCCTGAGAAACTTTTATGTTATATACAGACCGTGCATGGAACAAGGAACTCTTTTGGAAAAACTAAATCCACTATAGTCCGAATAAGTAATGGTAAATGACAAATACTAAAGTTTTTCTTTATCATGATGGAAGCCCAACTTGGGCAACGGGTCACTAGCAAAGAGGCCCCAAAATATAGTTTCCCTCACCAGCTATCTGCTAAGCAGATGGGACCCAGCTTTGGAACAAGGTCTAGGGTTTAAAGTTGCCTAGACAACTACATTCTGAACCTCAATATAAGCAAAAAACTCGTTGTATTTACGTCGGATTGAAAAAAAATATATACTGTATATACACATCTTCTTTTCTTCCTCTTTTCCATTCCGACTGCTCAGTTGTCATCTCTTCTAATAAAGCTGAACTCTTCGCTCAAACTTTCTCCTCCAACTCAATCTTGGGCGATTCCAGTGTTGTTCCTCCATCTCCTCCTCCCTCTGACTTAATTATGTCTGAAATTAGAATCTCCTCCTCAACTCTAGGAAGACGTACAATCCTGATGGTGTTCCTCCTGTTGTTCTCAAAAACTGTGCTTCTGTGCTGACACCCTGCCTGTGTTTCATCTGGTACGTTTCCTTCCTGTTCGAAATTCGCTTTCATTCAGTCTGTCCCAAAGAAGGGTGACCGCTTTCAACCCTCCAACTATTGTCCAATTGCTTTGATGTCTTGCCTTTCAAACGTTTTTAAATCTATCCTTAAGAGGAAGATTCGTAAGCATCTCTCTTCTCCCAATCTTCTTTCAGATCGTCAGTATGGGTTCCGCAAGGGACGCTCTACTGGCGATTTTCTTGCATATCTCTCTGACTCTCGGTCATCCTTCTTTCGGGATCTCGGTGAAGCGTTTGCTATTGCTCTAGACATATAAAAAACTTTCGACAGAATCTGGTACAAATCCTTAATTTCCAAACTACTCTCCTTCAGTTTCTATCCTTCTGTCTGTGCCTTTATCTCTTCCTTTGCAGCCAACCTATAGCTGCGGTTGGATTTGGTCACTGTTCTTCTCCTTAAGATATTAACAGGGGTGTTTGTGAAGGTTCTGTCCTGTCTCCTACTCTTTTCTTTTTATTTATCATTGATCTTTTAATTCGCACTTCCTGTCCTATTCACTTCTATGCCAATGATTCCACTCTTCACTTCTCCATCCGCTTCACAAAACGTTCCTCTCAACAGTCACTCCATGCTTCCCGTACAAGGGCTATGGTGCACCTGACCTCTGATCTTTCTACTATCTCTGATTGGGGCAGAGAAAATCTTGTGGCTTTCAATGCCTCAAAAACTCAGTTCCTTCATCTGTGTTCTCGTCACAATCTTCCACATGAATATCCCCTTATCTTGAACAATACATAACACAATCCTTCCTCTTTTCTAAACATCCTTGATGTTTTTTTCTCGTGATCTTTGCTGGAAAGATCACATAATCACATATACTCTCTTTTCAAAACAGCCTCTAAGGGCTTAGGTGTGTTGTACCGGATCCGCAGCGTCTTCACCTCAACCAGGGCCGGATTAAGACCTTTAGAGGCCCTAAGCACTTAAAAGATTTTGGTGCCCCATATATATGTAATTCAAAATATAAACAAAAATAAACCATAAAATAAAATTTTATTTTTTGAAATGAAACAAAACTTACGATGGAAAATAATGTTTATTTTTGTATACTTCCACTTCATTTATATTTGAAAAGTTTTCTCCTACTTTTTTTAATTGCAAAGTCTTTGATCAGATCCTCAAACTAATCTTACGTAACACATCTGCTTCTATACTTAGTAGAAATAAGGCATCCAGCCTGCCTTGTTGCATAGTTGTTCTGTTGGTATTTTTAATATACTTCAACTGAGAAAATGAACGCTCAGCTGAGCAATTTGTGACCATTAATGTTAAAAATATACGAAAGGCAATTTCTACATTTGGGAAGGCACACTCAATATTGTCTTCTACAATTATTTTATAAAGTTCAGCATGACTGAATCTTGTTTTTACATTTACTATAGCACACGAAAATATTTAATCTATATGTATTTTTAATATGGCGCTCAAAGATTTGATATAAACAAAATAATAACGCAAAGCGTAAAGTGTGTGATTACAACGAAATATATTTATTCTCTCAAAAGGGTGTTGTTCACTACAAATTCAAACAATGAAAAAAATAAATACTATATATGAATATATATAATTCAGTTTTCAACAGCTTATAGGCTATAGCCGCGATTATAATAGTATAATAAATCCATGGTAAATCCGACAATGGAAAATTTCTGTGGTGCCCCCCTTCCCTTGATGCCCTAAGCACGGGCTTATTTTGCTTAATGGTTAATCCGGCCCTGACCTCAACTCAGTTACTGTCTCTGTACAGGGTCTTGTCCACCACTGTATGGAGTAGGCTTCTAATGTGTCGGGTGGCTCAACCCACACAGCTCTACTTGACCGGGTGGAATCAAAGGCATTTCGTCTCATCAATTCCACGTCTTTTATTTGCTGTCTTCAATCTCTCTCTTTTCGCCGCAGTGTTGCCTCACTTTCTCTTTACTATTGCTATTATAACGAACACTGCTCTTCTCTACTCTCTAACTGCATGCTTCCTTCTTTAAGGAGACAACGCAGTACCGGACTTTCGGCACATTCTCATTCCTTTTCTGTCCAACTCTCTAACGCAAGGGTTTATCGGTATTTTCAATGTATCATCGACTCAAGCGGTCAACACAGAACAATCTTCCTCAATCCATCTTTCCTCCTGGCTATGACCTCCACTCTTTCAAACGCAGAATATCCGGGCATCTCGAAAACCCTGAACCTTGCTTTTAGCGTTTTAGCCGCATTCGACCTTGCGCCAAATCACAATTAACCCGATGTTATGATCGGGATAAGTGCGCTTTGGTTACAACTAGTAAATCACGGTTAACTCGATTCACGTTTGAGTTAATCACGGATAGCCGCAGGAGTACTGTATATTCATACATGCATAATAATACAGCAATCTATATATTATAATAAGAGAGCTGTCCGTCTGTCCGTCTGTCCGTCTGTCCGTCACACTTTCAGAAATTGTGAGAAAAAATTGTGAGAAAAAAATTCAGAAATTGTAAAAAAAATTCAGAAATTGTATTACGGGCGGCAATGTGAAGCTCAAGATTTTCATGACTGTGTTCTTTTCTGTAATTTAGCAATGGGGGAAGGGTGGGGGTGGGGTAATGGGGAGGGGTGGGGGGTAATGGGGGAGGGGGTTAGCCCCAAGTTGTATGAATGGGGTGAGGAGGTTTTGGGAGATACCAGATTCAGAAATGTTGACACAATGTGAGCTCAAAATTTTCACGGCTGGGTTCTTTTTTTGTAGTTTAGCCTGTTTAACCGTCAGCGAAGCGGCGGGAACTGTACTAGTATGATATAATAAGACTAATAATAATAATATATAATAATAATAATAATAAATCTATAATCTATATAATACAGGGTGTCCCAAAAGTCCCTATCTATTTTTGTTGAAATAGGCTGAATTTCAAATAAATGTCACACTGACCTAAATACAGATGTATTTCTATACAAATTACAAATATTACACCATTAAAATCTTAATTAGTAGTTTCCACATGAGCTCCATCTGTATCTCTGCAAATCTCAAAGCGGTCAGCTGCATTGCGGAACACATTTCCGAGCTTTCAGGGTTATTTTCTCACTGCTTGCTAATGCGATCTCGCAGATCTGGTAAATCTCGAATATTTCTGCGATAGACCTCTGATTTAATGAAAACCCAAGCAAAGAAATCCAATGGGGTCAAATCCGGAGATCGCGCTGCCCAGGGCATATTTACTCCACGTCCAATCCAACGATTTGGAAAACGCTCGTTTAGGTATGTCTGAACAATTCTGGCATAATGACATGGTGCCCCATCCTGTGAAAGACGACATCGTCGAGAATGCCAACTCAAGAAGTTGAGGTTCTAGAAAATTTTGAAGCATATCAAAGTTAATTAAAAATTTAAAAATTAAAATAGAAATCTAATGCATGTATTTGTCTAGAAAGGTGCATGCAAAAAAGTTGAGGTTCTAGAAAATTTTGAAGCATATCAAAGTTAATTAAAAATTTATAAATAATTAAAATAGAAATCTAATGCATGTATTTGTCTAGAAAGGTGCATGCAATCATGTCATTAAAACATTAATTTGAAATTCAGCCTATTTCAAGAAAATAGATAGGGACTTTTGGGACACCGTGTATAATAAGAGAGCTGTCCGTCTGTCCGTCCGTCCGTCCGTCCGTCACACTTTCAGAAATTGTGAGAAAAAATTGAGAAAAAAATTCAGAAATTGTATTACGGGCGGCAATGTGAAGCTCAAGATTTTCATGACTGTGTTCTTTTCTGTAGTTTAGCAATGGGGAAGGGTGGGGGTGGGGGTAATGGGGTATGGGTGGGGTAATGGGGAGGGGTGGGGGTAATGGGGGAGGTGGTTAGCCCCCAAGTTGCATGAATGGGAGTGAGGATGTTTTGGGAGATACCAGATTCAGAAATGTTGACACAATGTGAAGCTCAAAATTTTCACGGCTGCGTTCTTTTCTGTAGTTTAGCCTGTCTAACCGTCAGCGAAGCGACGGGAACTGTACTAGTAATAATAATAAAAGGACGTGTGTGTGGTGTGTGGTGTGTGTGTGTTCCAGCCATAACTCCAAAATGGAAGCAAGTTACAAACATGAAACTTCACACATATTGATTAGGTCCCCAGGTTGTGCACCTGGGTGTTAATAAATTAAATAATTAAAATTACTGGGCCCGAAGGCAACAGCACCGCGATTAAACTACAGAAAAGAATGCAGCCGTGAAAATTTTGAGCTTTACATTGTGTCAAGATTTCTGAATCTTAAGATTTTCATGACTCTAGTTTTACTGACCAAATAATTGAACCCCCATTTACAGTCGGTTCAATTATTTGGTCAATAAAACTATAGAAAAGAACACAGTCATGAAAATCTTGAGCTTCACATTGCCGCCCGTAATAATAATCTATATTATAATAAGAGAGCTGTCCGTCTGTCCGTCCGTCCGTCTGTCCGTCCGTCCGTCCGTCCGTCCGTCCGTCACACTTTCAGAAATTGTGAGAAAAAAATTCAGAAATTGTATTACGGGCAGCAATGTGAAGCTCAAGATTTTCATGACTGTGTTCTTTTCTGTAGTTTAGCCTGTCTGTTTGTCTGTTTGTGAAATTTATCCCGGGCAGTAATGGGGGAAGGGTGGGGGTGGGGGTAATGGGGGATGGGTAGGGTAATGGGGGGGGTGGGGGTAATGGGGGAGGGGGTTAGCCCCCAAGTTGCATGAATGGGGGTGAGGAGGTTTTGGGAGATGCCAGATTCAGAAATGTTGACACAATGTGAAGCTCAAAATTTTCACGGCTGCGTTCTTTTCTGTAGTTTAGCCTGTCTAACCGTCAGCGAAGCGACGGGAACTGTACTAGTCTATAATAATAAAAGGACGCAGTTACAAACATGAAACTTCACACACATACTAGTGATTAGGTCCCGAAGTTGTGCACCTGTGTTGTTAATAAATTAAATAATTAATTTTAAAAAATTAAATGACGTCATCAAGATCAGAATATATATATATATATATATATATATATTATATATATATATATATATATCGAAACCTATGGTAAAATTATTGATACCCGACTAGGTTCATTGAATGCCAGGTTAGGTCATATGTTCGCCCTTGACGATTGGTTAGGTTAAGTCGTGATATTTTCGTTAGCTTTAACGAAAATATCACGACTTAACCTAGCCAATCGTCAAGGGCATAAATTAACCTATCCGGGCATTCAATTAACCTACCCGGGCATTCAGTTTACCTAACCAGGCATATATATATATATATATATATATATATATATATATATATATGTGTGTGTGTGTGTGTGTGTGTGTGTTGTGTTGTTGTTGTTGGTTAGCCGATCAGCCCACCCTGATCGAGCAAGCCGGCGGCACGCAGGTAACAGATCGCCCTCTCCGGAGTGGACCAGAGGTTCAGCGCACTAGTGATGTTGTGTTGTGTTCGTTGTTGTGCTAGAGCGGTACAGTCTGTCATAATGTGTTCAATTGTTTGTGGTGTGTCCTGGCACAGGTGGCAGGTGTCGTCTGTGCAGTTGACTAGTCTGTGTTTATATGTCTGTAAGGTGGGGTGATGTCCACATCGGAATCGTGCTAAGTTAACTCGATCTGATCTGCTCAGGCTGGTCTCTGACCTGTCAATTGGTGGCGGCTTCGCACCTAGGACCGCATTCGGACCGAGTCGTGCCAGTGCTTTGTGGGTTAGGTGTGTGTGTGTATGTGTTTTCTGTACTGTGTGTTGTCTGTGGGGCGTGGTATGGAACGGCATATTTGGTTATATGTCTCTCTGGTGTTACCTTAATGGTGCGAGGTGTTGGTGCATGATTTGATTGTACATGTAGTGGCAAGGGTGTTGTGGGTTATTTGTCGCTGCTGCCATGAATTGTGTTCCCCTCATATCTAAATGTTCCCTAACTTTCAGTATTTTTGTTTCTGTGTGCAGGTGTTCTGTTGGTGTTCTTTGAGTACATCCTATAACGATACGAAGTGCGTTGTTTTGTATTGTCTGTAAGGTGTTTATGTGTGTGTTTGAGATAATGGGTGCCCAGCATGGGCTAGTATAGTCCATAACTTAGCGAATATATTGTTTGTATATGAGTGATGTTGTTTCCTGCAGGTATCCAAAGTTTGTGCCTGTTAGTACCCTAAGCGTGTTAAGTCTTGACGTACATTTGTTTTTAATGTCCTGAATGTAGTTTGCAAAAGAAAATGATGTGTTGTATGTGACCACAAGTATTTTGGTCCTGTGAGTGTGTAGAATGTTGGTGTTGCTTAGTGTAAGCTGTGGAGTTATCAGGTGTTCTTTTGTGTTGCTTGTTAGCAAGGTGATGGTTGATTTTGTGAGCGCCACTTTGAACCTATTATGTATGAGCCAGTCTTGTATACTGTTTATGTATGTTTGTAGGTTATTTGTAGCGGTGTCGATGTTGTTGTGGGTGGATGTTAGAGTGATGTCATCTGCATATGATGATAAGGTAAGCTTGTTATCTATGGGTGTCGGAATGTCATGCATGTTTAAGTTGAACAGTGTTGGTGAGAGAACAGAGCCTTGAGGGACCCCGTTCGGAAAAAGTTTGTTTTTGGATGACTTGCCATTAAATGTGACATGTGAGTATCTTCCTGAAAGATAGTTGCTCAGCCACCTTTTGGTGTTATTGTGCATATTTGTGTTGAGTATTTTGTTTATGAGAGGGAAAAGTGGGATAGCATCAAATGCTTTACTAATGTATATTGTTGCTAATAGTGTACGTTGAGCTGGTCGTCTGGAGTTGATGCCATCCATGATGTGCTGCGTGAGGTTAGTGAGTAATGTCGTGGTTGAGTGGTGAGGTCTGAATCCATGTTTAGTAGGCGATAGTGGTATGTGTGGGTTGGTGATTTGTAAAATTAGTCTTTCTGTTACTTTGGAAGGTGTGCATAGTAAAGTAATGGGTCTATAGGAAGCTGGTTCTGTTGGATTTTTGTTTGGTTTGAGTATTGTAATAATTTTACCTTGTTTCCATATGTCAAGAATAATATAGTGTTGGTATGAATATGTGCTGATGTTTGTGAGAGCTAGTATTCCCTGTGGGCCCAAGTGTTTAAGGCGTATGTTAGGTATGTTGTCTGGTCCAGTAGCCTTCGAATTCTTAACGTTTTTGATGATCTTGGTGGTCTGGTCTGTATTGAAGGGTGTAATGGTCGTGTCGAGTCTGTAGGTTTTCTTGTGTCTGGCTGTTTGTCTGTCTGCGTGTTTCTGGTTGTTGTCTCTGTTTTAGTGACTTATCTTTGCGTAGTGATTAACTAGAATGTTAGCTTGTTGTGTATATGTTGGGATATTATTTTGGCTGCGACAGATAGCCGCGTGTGAGGTGTTAATGCCACTGTTAGAGTGGGTAATGCTGTTTATAGTCTTGTATAGCCTGCATGTATCTGTGGAGTGGTTTAGTGTTGTTATGAATTCCCTAAATGTTTCTGTTTGTTTTTCTTTAAGTTTGTTGTTTATTTCTGTGTTGAGCTGTTGTATCTGCTGTTTTATGGCTTCTGTGTGTGGTGTTTGTGTGTTATGTTTGAGGTTGTTACGTTCCCTTATGAGGTGGGCTATTTCTCTAGTGTAATTTGGGTTGTATTTCCTAATGTTGCCCTTGGGTATGTATTTGTTTGCATCATTGATGATCTGATTAAATGTCTTGAGTGTTGTATTGATGTTTATGATGTTGTGCTGTTTAATGTGGTGAATTGTTCCTCAGTCTGTATTTTGAACTGTTCCCAATCAGCTTTCTTGTAATTTCTGTAAGTGTGCCTAAGGTTGTTGGGAGAGAGTGTAGAATGTGTTATAATGATGATGGGCAGGTGGTCTGATGACAGTTGTTTTTCTTTTCTCCAGTATGTATGTGTTGCTAGTGAGGGGGGACAGAACGTTATGTCTGGGGAGGAGTTTGAGTATCCTGCTTGATGTGGTATGTGTGTATGTTCTTCTGTGTTGTTAAGAATGAAGAGGCTGTTTAGTTGTGTGGCTATGTTGGCGCCTCTGGTGTTGTTTTGGTTGTGCAGGTACCAACTAGTGTCTTTAGCGTTGAAGTCTCCTCCTAAGATGACATTAGTGAGAGAGGCCAGATTGTGTAACTGTGGATTGTAATTGGCTGGCACCTGAGGTGAACTATCTGGTGGGATGTAAATGTTGATGAGTGTGGTGTTGTGTTTTGAGTGTGTTTTAATGTTAACTGCCTGTATTTCTTTTGTGTTATCTGCTTGAATTGTGTTTGTAATGTTTTGGGTGGCATCAGTGTAGCTAATGCTTTTACGTACGTAAGTGATGAGTCCACCCCCGTGACCCCAAGTACGATCTTGACGGATCGCCGTGAAGTCAGGGATGGTGGGTGTTTTGTGTGTGCGTTTTAGTTTTGTTTCTTGTATAAGTGCTATGTGAATGTTTTGTTTGTGTACGAATTCCCTAAGCTGCATGATTTTGTTTGTGAGGCCATCTGCGTTGTACTATAATATGTTAGTATTATGCTTCTGTATTTGTCTCATGGTCCTATTGTGTCTATGTCTTTGTGTATGGTGACATGTGTAAGTTGTAGTGGGGCCTGGATTAGTCTTAATGTCGCCGGAGAGTAAGAGTAGTCCGGGGAGCACGCAATTGCTCCCCGTAAATGAAAAAATAGCACGCTGGTATAGGTTTGGCCCCGGGAGCCGATCGGCACTCTGACCGTGCCACGCAACAGGCCGTCGACTACCAGTCTGGCCAACCGTAGACAGCCCGCTGCACGGAGATTTGAGGAAGTTTGGCCACCAGTGCGTTGATGTTTTGGTTTGACGTCGCCTCTTCTTCGCGTTGACGTGTCCCGCGCTGGAGGATACAGCCACTGTTAGAAGCTTCCTCGTCAGCTGCATTCCTAATGGTTGCGCTTTTACGTTGATAGAATCTTTAACATTTTAAGGAATCTGAAATTTATTTTATTTATTTATTATGTGTGTGTGTGTGTGTGTGTGTGTGTGTGTGTAGCGTTCAACATCCACCCCGACAACGCCGGGTCGCTCCGCTAGTAATAACAATAATAATAATAATAATAATAATAATATAAAAGAACAAAACCAATCCGATAATATAAACATGTTTATTTTGCAGAAGAAGCGGCCGGCCAGCCGGTCGCCCCCCTTTAATTGACTCTGTCTAAGGTAGCCCAGGCTCAAGCCCCTTCCCCTGACTTCTTTTGGGGATATGGAACATGGATGTTACTTTACCTTTTTATTTTTCAGAACTTTCGATAAATATTTTTATCATTATTTCGAACTGAAATCTTAAATCAATAAATAACATTGAAAATAAAACTATACTTAATTATCAACACTGACAAAATAGGTTTAGTATTATTACAATAATCAATGAAGAGGGCAAAAACCTGGCACAGCGCTTACGACAACTAACTCCTTTATTAGTATCACCAGGATCATCGGGATTCGAACTCCCGACCTCAGTGTCTTAACCTCGCTTTTTTTATGCAGGAAGGAG
>JAJOZX010005249.1:15000-27500 GCA_023014485.1 Bathynomus jamesi | reverse complement strand
GTGCTCTTACTGCTGAGAAACTGTACGGTTCATTCTTCTTTGCTGAACAAACAATTAATGATATCATTTACCGCGCGCGATATGCTGCAGCTGTGGCTGATGCCTCAGCTACTAGAGGACAAAGTTGATGTGTGGTTTCAGCAGGATGGTACGCCACCCTATTTCCATAATGAGGTTACAACATTCCTGAGTGAGCAATTGCCTGATCGTTGAATCGGGCGTGAGGGGTCCATTCCTTGGCCGGCTCGTTCGCCCGATCTAACCCCACTTTTCTTCTTCCTCTGTGGTTGTCAAAAATTAAGTTTTTGTTCCACCAATGGCAACAACTTTGGAACATTTGAAGGAAAGGATAAATGAGGCTGTTAGAAAAGTTCTGTATGATATGCTACAAAATGTATGAAGGGAATCACATTACCGTTTTGATGTCTGCAGAGCCACAAAAGGAGCTCATATTGAACTTTACCAGCTTGTAAATACAATTTTTTGAGTTCTTCTTTATTTGCATACCTTGGTTTTCACTGTAGCTTTGTTAGTTTTTGCATAATAAATGTTTAAAATCAGGAAGATAATTTGTAATCACCCGTGTGTGTATATATATATATATTTTTTATTTTTTTTTCTAGACACACTGTTTTGTCACTTTAGTATGTATATATATTAATATTTTAGTTCTTAATTTGCGCTGATGATCAAAATAGTTTATCGAAAACTCTTGGTTTATATATAGTGAAAGAGGTAGGCTTCCTTAGCCTACTCTCATTTCTTACTTCCTCCCTCTATGTGATAGACTTCATGATCATGAACGGCCTAGCCCAGGGGTCACCAACCTTTTTTTTTTCACCGCCCACTTTTACGATTTTTTTTAAATTAAAAAAGCTTATCGCCCACCTTAGATCAAAAAGAATAAATCAACATAATCGATAAAATAAATAATGAAATAAATGTTTAATTACCTTTAATGTGAGCCCACTAATGGGCGCTACCGCCCAGGTTGGTGACCCCTAGCCTAGCCTATTATTAAAACTACTGTACCATGTGTGAAGGTGAGGAACAAAATTAGTAAGACCACTTTATTCTTAGATAACAATCAAGTTACACTAAATAGAGTTTAATAAATGCCTTCATTTGCCTCAATACTTAAGTTGTAATATTATCTGAGGAAGTTAAAATATTGCGCTCTGCCAAGGTGGAATGCATTTCACTCCCCTGCTAAAATGGGTTTCAATCTCGCGTACATACACTGTGGGGGTGAATTAACTATCCCTAGACTGCTCTATGGTACTACTAGAGGAGGGGGCGAAGTTCCCGCCATGACCACTTCTCGTCGGGGTCACATCTCGACTCCTCTCTCTCTCTCTCTCTCTCTCTCTCTCCTCTCTCTCTCTCTCTGAGGGAAAAAGGAGTCACCTTAACGATTCTTCTTTAAGAGTCATTTCGTGAATCGGTTCTCGTGTAGGGTAGGCCCACAAGTACATACATACATACATATGATAATACATTGTATAGGCACCAGTTGACCCTCACATACAGTATATGTATATATATATATATATATATATATACACAGAGGGTTGACAAAACTAAGGACACGATCATAGGCGTATGAGATGGCACTTTATTGGAGGGGGGCGGAAAAAATTTGCCCTGAAAATTTTCAGGGTGCCCTGATTTCAAGCAGAAGCACTATGTGTAGCATAAACTAACACAAAGGTTAGAGTATGTGTAACATATATTAAAGCCTTTTTGATATAAAAAACATTACGATTTACAAAAATGAGATAAAATTTTGCTACATTTCTAAATGACAAGCAAAACTACGGCATTGCAATTGATATAGAATTCAGTAAGTCCTCAACTTACGTTTTAATTATTAATTACAAGTATAGTAGCAAGTAATTAATTCACCTCAAGAAGTAAAAAAAATAAAGGAATGTCAGGAAAAATCTGCCCTGAAAATTTTAGTATTTGCCCTGAAAATGCTCAATATTTACCCTGAAAATGCTCAATTCCCTAGTCCTGGGAGGGGAGCCGCCCCCACAGACCTCCTGCCTCAGACGCCTATGGACACGATGATTGTCCTCAAGAACAAATGGCAAAACTTATCAATGGAATGCCAGAACGTGTTTCCGCTTTACATAACGCAAAGGAAAAAGCAACACGATTACAAATATATTAATTCAATAAACCTACTATTATTTATCGACTTTAATTATCAAATCAAAAACTATGGAAAAAAAAACAAAGGTGTCTATTTACTAATGTCAACTATCTGTATACAATATTTTGTGCAAATTATTTCAACTTTTCTGCCAACTTCAAACTTTCGGAGATATTTTTTAATTATAAAAGTTTCTATTATATTTGCGGAATCGGCTTCCAAATGTTGACATCTGTTTGATATGTTATTTTTATTATATAACTATATTAAAAAATAACGAAATAATTTTTTTTTAAATGGAACATGAATAAAATACCTGAACTGATGTGGTATCGGAACATGTAAAAAATTGGAAATACCTTTGCATCGTTGTTTTCGAACCGGGTGTCGCGAAATTTCATGAAAATAACAAAAATAAGTAATTAGCAAATCAAAAGTTAGTGAACATATGTTAACATATGTCAGTTTTAAATTAAACAAAACGTTCGCGATTTATTACATTCATATGAAAACTGTATAGGTTCAATTTGAAGTTAGATGGTGTTGTTGGGTAGGCAGGGGGATGGGAACTGGGTGGTAAACAGTGAGAGACGAAAATTCTCCAGGGTGCCATAAAATAATCTATTAATCTATTAATCTTGTTTTTATGCATTTCTTTTATGCAAGAAGGAGGGGCCAAGGGAAAACGCCCGCTAAAGTGCCCCTCCCCCGATAGAAGAAGAAGAGAGCCAAATCAAGGTCCAGGGATTTGGAGATGCCTAGACACTCTGCATTTGAAAGATTGAAGGTCATAGACAAGGGTAAAGATAGATTGAGGAAGAGTGTTCCAGAGTTGACCGGTTGAGTAGATGAAATATTGAAAATACTGATTAACCTTTGCAATAGAGAGATGGACAGAAAAGGAATGAGAATGTGTCGAAACTCCAGTGCTGCGTTCTCTCCTTAAGAGAGGAGGCATGCAGTTAGAGAGTTCAGAAGATGAGTGTCGTTATAATATCAGTAGTAAAAAGAGAGAGAGAGGCAACATTGCGACGAAGAGAGAGGGATTGAAGACAGTAAGAGGCGGGGAATTGATGAGACGAAAAGCCTTTCATTTCACCCGGTCAAGTAAGGCTGTGTGGGTTGAGCCACCCCACACATGAGAAGCGTACTCCATACAGGAGCGAACAAGACCCCTGTACAGAGACAGCAACTGAGCGGGGGTGAAGAAACCGCGGAGACAGTACAGCACACCTAATCTTTAGAAGCTGTTGTAGAAAGAGTATATGTGATCTTTCCAGGAAAGATCACGAGAAAAGGAAACGCCAAGAATGTTAAGGGAAGAGGAAGGATTGAGTTGTGTGTTCTTGAAGGTAATGGGATAGCCGTGTGGAAGATTGTGACGAGTAGACAGATGGAGGAACCGAGTTTGTAAGGCATTGAAAACCACAAGGTTTTCTTTGCCCCAATCAGAGATAGCAGAAAGATTAGAGGTCAGTTGCTCCATAGCCGTACTACGCGAAACATGGAGTGACTGTTGAGAGGAATGCTTTGGGAAGCGGATGGAGAAGTGAAGAGTGGAATTATTGTCAGAGGAGTGAATAGAACAGGAAGTGGGAATTAAAAGATCATTAATAAATAAAAGAAAAAGAGTGGATGACAGGACATAACCCTGAGGAACACCACTATTAATAGCTTTAGGAGAAGAACAGTGGCTATCTATAACCACAGCTATAGATCAAGATAGAGGAATGGAAACTGAAGAAGGGCAGTTTGAAGATTAAAGATTTGTGCCAGACTCTATCAAAAGGTTTTGATATGTCTAGCGCAACAGCAAAGATTTCACCGAAATCCCGGAAGGAGGATGACCAAGTGTCAGAGAGATATGCAAATAGATCGTCAGTAGAGCGTCCCTTGCGGAACCCATACTGACGATCTGAAAGAAGATTGTGAGAAGAGAGGTGTTTAAGAATCTTCCCATCAAAGAGAGATTCAAAAACTTTAGAAAGGCAAAAAGTCAAAGCAATTGGACGATAGTTGGAAGGTGAGAGCGGTCACCCTTCTTTAGGACAGTCTGAATGAAAGCGAATTTCCAGCAGGAAGGAAAAGTACCAGATGAGAGACAAAGACGAAAGATTTTGCCTAGACAGGGTGTCAGCATAGAAGCACAGTTTTTCAGAACAGGAGGCACACCATCAGGACCATACGCCTTCTAGAGTTGAACCCAGATAGGGCAGAAGGAACATCTTTGGAGGAGATTCTAATTTCAGACATAATAAAGTCAGAGGGAGGAGGAGATTGAGGAACAGCACCGGAATCGTCCAGGGTTGACTTCGAAGCGAAAGTTTGAAAGAAGAATTCAGCTTTGTCAGGAGAACAGACGGCAACTGATCCGTAGGAATGGAAAAGTGGAGAGAAAGAAGAGGAAGTAAAGTTGTTGAAGAGGTTCTTAGCTAGATGCAGAAAGGACGAAAAGAACTAAATTTGGATAGGTTTTCACATTTTTGTCGGATGAAGGAATTTTTGGTAAGTCGAAAAACAGATTGTGTTCGATTCCGGGCAGAAATATAAGCTGAGTGAGAGTCGGCGTTGGATGGCGACGGTACCTTCTGAAAGACTCCTCTCTGTTGACGATAGATTAGAACAACTAAAGTTAAACCATGGTTTTTTTGCATTAGTAGTAGGAATAGAATATGGAATGTACCCCTCCATACCCAAGAGAATCACTCTGTGATGCGCTCAACGCACTCAGAGGGGCCCCGGCCACGGAAGCAGTAACTTTTGCATGGAAAATCATAAAAGTACTGTCTAAGGGCCTCCCAATTAGCCGCGCCAAAGTGACAAAGGCGCCTCCTCTTGGGAGGATCGAAAGGCCGCATTTGAGCGATGGGACAGAAAAAAGATATAAGATTGTGATCGGAGGAGCCCAACAGAGAGAAAAATTTCACAGAGTAAGAAGAAGGATGAGAGGTAAAAAATAAATCCAGAATGTTGGATCTATCGAGTAGGATCTATCGAGTAGGGTGCTGTACAATCTGCTCTAGGTCATTCAGATAGAAAAGTTGTAAGCTAGTTCACCAGGGATGTCAAGGAAGTGGGAGGACAGCAAAAGGTGGTGGTGAACATTGAAATCTCCTAAAATGGAGATTTCAGCAAAGGAAGAGCGGGAAACAATGTATTCCATTTTGGGAGTGAGGTAGTCAAAGAATTTTGGATAGTCAGTAGAATTAGGAGAAAGGTAAACAGCGCAGATGTATTTAGTTTGAGATTGACATGTAAGCCGTAGCCAAGGGTTATAGAATTCGGAAGACTCGAGTTGGGAATACGAGAACAAATTAGGTCATTGCGTACATATACGCAACATCCACCTTTGGAGTGAAATTGAGTATAGAAAAAGTAAGAGGGTACAGAAGAGGAGTTGCTGTCAGTCGTCTCAGACACCTGAGTTTCAGTGAGGAAAAGATGAGCTTTAGAGGAGGAGAGATAGTGTTCAACAGATTGAAAATTTCAGAGAAGGCCACGAATGTTGCAGAAATTTAAGGAAAGTGAATCAGACAGAGGTGTAGAACATCTCGAACGGGCGGTAGCAGATCCAGCCCCACTGCCCGGGTCTGCGTTCCGGGTATCGGTAGCCGGGAATACAGAAGTGGAGACATTTATGGTTCCCTCTTCAGGGGACCTCCGATACTGTTATAGTTGATGTCATTTTTTTTAAATTTTGAAAAGATTATGTAGTGTGTAAGATGCATATGTATGTAGTGAGGAAAAGAAAGAGAAATGTGTGTGTTTGAGAGCAAGCTGGACTGCTCACAGGGTAGATGAGACACGGATGAAACCCGAGAAAACTCCGTTTCTTTGAATAAGTGTTCCCTTTATTATAAGGAAACTTGCATTTTAAACTATTGCACATGTTCGTTGCATCTTTCGAATGTACGTCAGTTAAAAGAAAATGCTGCCCTCAAACTGTTTCTTTTCGATATTTATTATTTAAAAGCTTCGTAACAGAATTTTTTAACAGAGTGTATCGAAAACGAACTCGATTCGAAAGGTGCTTTATTTATTTAAAGTATGAGGCGTATATATTATTAATGTTTTTATTTTTGGGGTGGGGGGTGGGGGGTTACATGACAAAATTTTAGGAATAGGAAGGATATTTTTTTTAAGTTAGATGGTGACGGAGTGGGATGGGATAATAAATGGCAAAGGTTGTAGGAAATTTATAGCAGAGTTCCGGAACCTTTTTTTCCATAAAAAAGGCACTGATATATATATACAGGGTATCTCAGAAGTCGCGCACCATAAGCTTTATTTAGATTTACAAGGTTTACAAGTTAGCCTATAGTGCGCGATTTCTGAAACACCCTGTATATGATGCACACCTACGCGAATGAAATGAAAAGCTTTTCCAAAGCCTTTCGTGTATTGAATAGTACACCTCTTTAGGAAAGGAAATAAAAATACTGTTAAATCTCGCCAAGTAAAGAACAACCCAGATAATGCAGCTAGTTCTGCCTACTCGATTGGATGTAAATAATGTAACTCGGTTTATATAGTTCAAACGGGGAAAACTTTAGTCGTTAGAGTAAAACCACATAAGTATCGTGTAGGACGGCAAATAATTGTAATGCATTGTTGAACTTTATGTACAGATATAATCATAGTATTAATTGGGAGAGTTCCAAAATTTTGATTAAAAACAGAAATAATTGAAAGGAACATTCTGGAATGTGTATTTATCTATTTTATAAATAATTTCAGTAACAGTTTGGGAACGTATAAAATGGACCACATCTTGTTCAATTATCTTTTCTTTAATTGGTACTTGCTAATTGTTTGCTAATCCCTCTTATTTTGTTTACGCTGTACAAATATATTATATATAATTTAGTGATGGACTGGATGTCAGTTTTTCAACATCTGCGGATGCGGATTTTTAATTTCAATATCCGCGGATGCGAATATTTAATTAATCTATCAATATAATATAGAATTATGAATAGATGACATAATTTTTCAAATTTCGTGATATTACTATTATGGCAGGCAATGCATAAGAATTAAAATTAATATTCATGTTTTCATTATGATAAAAATAATAACTTTCTCAAAAGTTTCAGCCCCAGAAAATTCAATGAAACAAGTTTCATTCAATTTTCTGTGTTACCAGGTATTTATATTTTGAGGTTTATATATTTGTTTGTCCATTAATAATTAATACTTTACATGAAATGTGCATGACTGGGCCTTATAAGCTACTTTATAAGCTAATTTAATTGTAAATTGCATAATTTATTAGAGGTAATATCCGCATAACATCCGCAGTCAGAAGTGCGGATGCGGATGTTTAAAATTATGCGGATACGGATGCGGATATCCGGTCCGCCGCTAATTTTATATATATATATATCAGTGGCGATTTCTTAATGAATGCAACGCATGCAATGCATGTGTTAAATATGTTCTCTTTTCAGATCTAAGTAAGGATTATAATTGACAAAAATAATTTTCAGAAACTAAAAATAGTCTAAGGCTTCAATCACGCATGTACTGGCTATTGGGCGGTGTAAACAAAATTATGTCTTATTTCATTAGACAATTAAGAACATTTTTCTGTACACAGATCGAAATACTTGTAGCTAAAGCTTTCACTAATTCAGTCTGGGTACAGAAAAATGTTCTTAATTGTCTAGTGAAATAAGACATGATTTTGTTTACACCGCCTTGCCTTGGGCAATTTTTTAAGGAGACTTCTCACTATCCATAAGATATATTTTTTGAGCCTCATAGCTAAATTCAAAAGGAAATATGTTTTAAAATATGTTTAGAAAATTTACTTAATATTTTTACTAAAAATAATTAAAAGCTTTGTTCTGATTTTTTTTAATTAATGAAAATAATACGGCATGCATTCAGTTTTATAGGTGCATTCACCAAAAGTAACATCTGGCAATTCTGACTAGGCTTCTTTCCAGTACCACCGCCGCAAGCCATCCACTTGTGTTCGGTGTTCCCTTTTGTGCTTTAATTATTTTGATAATCAGTTAAATAAATTATAGCATTGTAGTGCCCATAATGACTGACGATGTGTTTAATCAATTGAAGACTAGAAGATTTTACTCACTCTCTTTTGATGAGAAAAAGCGCATATTGAATAATGGCAGACCGATTCCACATTTGAATTTAAGCAAGAAAATAAAGGCTTCACTAGGAAATTTAATCCTAAGCTGTATGATGATGTTCCCTGGTTATGTGGAAATATTTCAAATAACAAATTGTACTGTTGGTCGTGTTTCCTATTTTCAAGAGATAACTCTGTGTGGAATTCTGTTAGTCGTGGATACGACGATTTAAACAATTTACATACTGCAATTTCTCGCCATGAAAAATCTCTTGCTCACATAAATGCATTTGTTGATCTTAAAACATTTGGAAAGTCAGAAAGAATTGATTTAATACTCGACAAGCAGAAATCAGTTGCCATTTCCAGACATAACGAAGAAGTTAATAAGAATCGAGAAATTTTGAAACGTTTGATTAGGATAACATGTTTTTTAGGTATGCAAGAATTAGCATTTCGCGGTCACAATGAAGAAGAAAACGCTGACAATAGGGTTAACTATATTGAATTGGTATTTTGTATGGGAGAATTCGATGAAAAGCTTCAAAACCATTTAAAAACTGCGACTGTTTTTAAGGGAACATCATCTGCTATTCAGAATGACATAATTCAATCTATTAGTGCAGTTATGTTAGAACAAATAAAACGTGAGCTTATCGACTGCATGTATGTGGCGATTTTATTAGATGAAACATCTGATGTCAGCTGTTTTTCTCAACTCTCTACTGTTGTTCGTTATGTTAATAAACATGGAGAGATTTGTGAACGATTTATAAAATTCAATGACGTCAGCAATGATAGAAGTGCAGGAGCGATTTCTGATTTATCTATAAAGGCAACTAGGTGAACTGGCTGTTTGAAAAAATTAGTTGCTCAAACCTACGACGGTGCTGCTGTTATGGGGAGCGATCTTAATGGAGTACAAACAAAGATTAGAGAAACTGTACCAGAGGCTATTTTTCTCACTGCTACGCCCATAAACTTAACCTTGTTTTATCCCAAGCTGTCCCTGAAATTTCCGAATGTAATAATTTTTTTTCAGTATTAGGAAGTTTGTCATCATTTTTCAGCAGTTCAACTAAGCGAACTTCAATGCTTGACAAAGTTGTTGGAAAGCGTTTCCCTAAACTGGCTCTAACGCGGTGGAACTATTCATCTCGTCTAGTTGAAAGAGTTAAGGAAAATAAAGAAGATATAATAGATCTTTTAAAAAGCATTCTTGAAAACCCAAAGAAATTTGATGAAAAAACAAAAATAGTGCACGCGGATTGCTTGCTGGTATCGATACTTTCGATTTTAATTTTTTATTAGAAGTATTTTCTTCAATTTTCCCTTTTACTGAATATCTATTTAATGTGCTGCAAACAAAATCTATGGATATTGTGTATAGCTCAATCACCGTTGAAAGCACTATGAAAAAAATCAAACAAATAAGGGATACAAAATTTGCAGATATGTGGGACTTGATAACAGAAAGATGTGGTGAACCTGTATGTAAAAGGAAACAGAGTCTTTCTCACAAGAGAAGTATAGTCAACTATTTCATGAAATATTCGATAATATACTTCTTCAAATGAAAGAGCGTTTCAGTTCAATGGAAAAATTGGAATTCATTGAGCTTTTAGATTGCAAAAAATTGAGTTCTATGATGTTACTTTCCCAGAGAGAGCTTTTGAATCTTTGAAAAGAAGCTACAATTCATTTTTGAGTTTCCTCGTCTCCGTTCTGAATTGTGTGTTTATATTCGCACAAATCTTTTGCCAAAAAGAATGTTGCTGAGCTCCTAAATATCTACTGGAAAGCGAAATGCACAAAGGTCTTAAGGAAATATATAAAATTGACGAATTTGATTCTAACTATACCAATATCGACAGCAAGTGTTGAGCGATCATTTTCTGCGCTTAAAAGAATTAAAAGTTATTTACGGAGTTCCCAAAGTGAAGAAAGGCTATCTAATCTTGCCTTAATTTCAATTGAAAAAAATTTCATCAAGAAGCTTATGGAGAATCGAGAGTACTTTTACAATTTGGTCATCGAAGAATTTTGCAGGAAAACTAGGAGAGCAGAATTTCAATTCAAATAATGCTTCACAATTATTTAAGGTAAATTTTAAATTTGTATCTTTTCTTTAGATCAATTCGGTAACTACTATATATAAATATGTCTAATTTTTTGTTCGCATATTTAAGCCTAACATTAAATGAACTTTCCTTCAAAGAGGTCCCCAAAAGTTTGTAAAACACCTTTAACTTGCTAAGTTCTATGTAAACAATATGCAAAGTTTGGGCAAGAGGGTTAGGCGGATGTTTTTCTTCCATTCCATAACATTGCATGCCTGAACAAAAATGTCACGAGTCGCCACTGATATATATATATATATATGAGATACGGTTCCTCTTAAGGAAACGTAGTTTAATATTCAAGATGAAGGTAAAGACATAGAATACTGAAAGCATGTTTAATTTAAGTCCAATCGACAACGTTTCGGGTTACCTCACCCGTCATCAGGCTTATCAAAAAGAAAAAACAAAAATTAATAAATAACACAAACCTAAGCAAATGAAAATTGGTGAAACCTAAGCTAGCCAAAAATTAAAAGTTTTAAAAAGAATAAGTTTACCCTAAGAACAAAATAAGAGTGCAATTAAAGATATAAAGTTACAGTAAAATTAGATATAAATGATAAAACCTAAGCTAACACCATCGTAAAAAGATAAAAATAAGTAAAAGAAAAAAATCAATATAAAATAAAATCAATAAAAGGTAAAAAATCAGTAAAAGGCAAAAATCAAACTACATTTTAACATTTTAATGCAGAATGATTTTTAATTTCTTGTCAACTTTTTTGTGCAAAATGGTTTTTCACGTGAATTTGTCAAAGGAATCATGGGTAAATTTGTAAAGAATATCTTTGCTCCAAAAATTGTCACTACATATGATGTATCTAAAAATCGTAAATTTCTGATTTTATCTGATTTATATAATTTTAACTCTGATTTAAGGAAACCGCTCTTAAAAATTGTTAATAAGTTTTATTGTCATACTGATTTTAAAGTGGCATTTGTTAATGTACAATACAATAATCTCAAAATTCAGGACAAACAACTCTCAATGCTCTGATAAATCAGAAAAAAAGAAAAAAATTTATGGAGGGCTGATGATCCGAGTAAAAGTAAACATACGAGATATTATTATTCAAAAGTGAATATTGATTTGTGTATCTCTGAATTTTCAAATCCAGAAATGCCGAGCATTCGTCATTTTCCTTTTCAACAGTAAATTTTTGTGACGGAACTAAATTACTGAGCTTATCGAGGAATCCATCAACTTTCAAATTATGAGGTCAAAGGCGTAAGACATCATCTGTATACCGGTACCAAATAAAAGTTGGAAAATTTCATTTTGGGGATAAATTTTATGCTATGTCGTATGCATTGATTTTGGAAATTCCCCTCTTACCCTCGTTACCTAATTTAACTCGTACATCGAATTTTTTAAAGTAGATTTTTGCCCACTATTATTAATTTCGACATGTTTGTAATACCGAAATGAAACTTTAGACACCAGGTAAAACAACATACTGCGTGTACGATGGCAAATAATTCTTTAAAAACAAGCCATAATTGAAGGAACATTTTGTAATATGTATTTACATACTTTATAAATAATTCCAGTGACAGTTGGGGAACGTTAAAATAGACACATTTTGTTAAAATATCTTTTTCCTTTAATTAGTAAGCCTTACTTAAGTTTTTGCTAATTCCATCTAACTATTTTGTTTACGCTGGTACAGAGAGAGATTTTTGGCTTCTTGCCTTTTCCCTTCATTCCCTGAAGAGGTGTACTGTTGAATACACGAAAGAACTTGGAATCTCTTTTCATTTTTCCTTGTAAACGTGCATCATTTATTTATTTCACGTGTTTAATTGTGAAATTCATTATTTATATTATATATATACAGGGTCTGTCAAAAAAAAACTAAGCCATTTGAAATCTCTATAAAATGCACAATTTGATAGAGATTTCAAATATGTTTTACACTAAATAATAAAAGGCTCATAAATAATCTGTGATAATTTTATAACTTTATTTTAAATATTTAGGAGTTATGCGGTTATTTTTTACAGATTGCGAAAATTTCAGTTTTTCTCATTATGTAATATCTTCTTTTTTCTCTTTTTCAGAATTTGTTTAGATTTAAAATTTTTCGTGAATACCTCTAAATATGCCATTCTCACATGAAGA
>JAJOZX010005249.1:0-10000 GCA_023014485.1 Bathynomus jamesi | reverse complement strand
TTATTTCCATACCCAATTACCCATAGTGGGAATATTATTCTATTTGAACACGTATTTAAATCACAGTTCAGTTAGCAGTCAGTGGAATATCACGTGAATTGTTCAATGTTCATTGGGTTCATTCTCATTGTCACTGTGAATGTAACTTATTTCAATTACAATTACACTTTTAGTTAGTCAATTACAATTACACACAATTACTTTGAAAATTTATATCAATTACAAATTACAATTACCCCATGCCTGATATATATATATATATATATATATATATATATATATATATATATATATATATATATATATATATGTGTGTGTGTGTGTGTGTGTTGAATTCTGGTTTTCACCCATCTTTGTTTTAAATGTTCCAAAAAGACTGTAAATAAATGTCTACTTTAGTTTCTACATTTCCTCTTCTACATTATCTTCTGTATTTTATATCGGAGCAGTTCGCCTTCTTACCCCAACTCATTTGCGAAATGAGATTGTTTAGAATACTGTATATGTATTATGCATGTATGTATGTTTATCTGTTCGAAGTGGTAGAGTGTTTAAAGTATTTGTTTTGTCTTGCGTGGCTACATAATGTCTCAATTTAAGATAATAAAAGGGAAAACTGCATTACTTCACGCCTAAAGATACTTCGAATAGAAGTCTTTTTAATAATACCAAATTTATTTTCACGGAAAACACCTTTTTTCTTCGCTTTTTACCGTCATTTTCGACTGCTCTCTCTTGCACACCTTCTGTGTAAGTAAACCTTTCATATCTGAGTTAGGAGGTCTTCAACTCAGTCTACGATGGACGGGAGTTCCATATCTTAGACACCGGCTTCAAAATTTTTAAAGTTATGAGTGTGTGAGTGATTTATGTTAATCCCCGTGGCGTCGAAACATCGACGTCTTTGACGTCGTTTATAAATCAACATTACTGCAAAAGGATAATAAGATTTTGATTTACCAATATATGTTATTCAGTATATCTTAGAGCTTTGGACGCGTAAAATTGTAAGTATACCACTGAGGTGTGTAATATGTGTCGAAGTAATAATAGTTCATAAGATGCATGAAAAAATGTATACGTAAGAATGATTCAATAGTCAACTTCCTTTTTACTCAAAAAACAGTACGGGAGAATACAAGCACGCTTCTCAATATAAAAGACAGAATTTTAAGTAATACATCTAGGATCTCTTCTCCTTCTATGAGACGGGTGGGCATTTTTGTGGCCGCACGCCCTTGGTCCCTTCTTCCTGCATCCAAAAAAATATACGACATTCAGAGTTACCTCTCATGGTAAAAATTACTTAGATTATACACAGTTTATATACATTGAGTCATGATATATATATATATATATATATATATATATATATATATATATATATATATATATATATATATATATATATATATATATATATATAAATTCTCGGAGGCCATTAATGAGATCAGAAAGCTAATAAAGGCCATAAACCCCCCATCCCCCAATATAATGATCTGCGGAGACTTTAACTTCCCATTTATAAAATACAAAAAGGTGGATAGGAATATATATATTCACCAGGAGCAGGCAAAAATGTTGATAGTTCTCACAAATGAGTTTATGCTGACACAGGAGATAAGAGAAAATACCAGAAAAAATAACTGCCTGGATCTGGTATTCACGAATAACACGAACTTCATTGCTGATATAAAAATAACCCCAACTATTATCTCAGACCACAACTTAATCGAGATATCAACAAATATGACGACAGCATTAAAAGACAATACACATATTGAGGAATGAAGTAAATTCGGGGCCTTTACCTTAAACTCCAAGACTATAAAGTGGAAAGCAATCAGATCGCACATGGCCCAAATAGAATGGAGAACAATTTTCGAGAATAAAACAACTGAAGAAATGCTAACAACCTTGGAAGAAAAAACGCTGAGAATTTTAGAAAAATATGCTCCGAAATCACAGCCAAAAGGAAAGAGGAGCTGGCTAGAGAGGCAAGAGAAGACTATTCCGCAAAAGAAAGAGGGTGGAGGCGAAGTTAGGCAACTGCGGAGATAATGACAGAAAAGCAATAAAGAAAAACTGGAGGGTATCGATAGGGAAATACAAGTCCTGATTAAGGACCATACAGAGAGGGAAGAGGAAAAGGCGGTAGAAGCGATAAAGGAAAAATCCAAAATACTTTTATAGCTATGCAAAAAGGAAAACAAAAAAGCGCGCCGCTATTGGGCCCTTAAGGACGAGAAATAATGAACTAACCGACGCGACGATCCAAAAGAAGTATCTGATACATTGAGAGCTCAATATGAATCAGTTTTCAGTACCCCAAAAAGTGACAAAGCGATACCTGACATAAATGCATTCTTTGAAGAGGAATTGCAAGGAGAGTAAGTAACAGACTTTGATTTTACTCCAGAAGATGTAGCGAGAGCTATAGGACAAATGAAACCACATTCAGCTGCAGGTCCGGACAACTGGAATGCATTATTGATTAAAAACTGTAAAAATGAAATAGCTACACCTTTATACTGGATATGGAGAAGATCCCTAGACACTGGGGAAATACCGAGCATCTTGAAAAGAGCAAACATTGTCCCTATATATAAAGGAGGGGACAGATCTCAAGCAAAGAACTATAGACCAGTGTCATTGACGTCCCACCTCACCAAAATATTTGAAAGAATAGTTAGAGAGAAAATTTATGATTTCCTGGAGATACGGGAAAGATTCAACGAAAATCAGCATGGATTCCGATCAGGTAGATCATGCCTATCACAAATAATAGAACACTACAACAATATCCTAGATGCATTGGAAAGCAATGACAACTACGATGTTATATATACAGATTTGGCTAAAGCTTTCGACAAATGTGACCATGGTATAATAGCACATAAAATGAAATATATGGGAATAACAGGCAAAGTGGGAAAATGGATCTACAGTTTCCTCAGAGAAAGTCTGCAGGTCGTCAAAATTCAAGGTATATCATCATCAGAATCGGAAGTACGCAGCTCAGTACCACATGGAACAGTACTGGCCCCACTCCTGTTCATTATCATGCTAACTAAACAACATAAAGTTCATAAGGTAAGGTATGTGTATATATATATATATATATATATATATATATATATATATTGTAAGATTCTTAAACGCCTCCCTTCTCACAATCTTCGTTCAGATCGTCAGTATGGGTTCCGCAAGGGACCCTCTACTGGCGATCTTCTTGCATATCTTCCTGACTATTGGTCATCCTCCTTTCGGGATTTCGGTGAAACCTTTTCTATTGCGCGAGACATATCAAAAGCTTTTGAAAGAGTCTGACACAAATCTTTAATCTTCAAACTGCCCTCCTTCAGTTTCTATCCTTCTATATACGCCTTCATCTCTAATTTCCTTTCTAGCCGATCTATAGCTGCGGTTGTACAGTGCTTACAAGAAGTCTCACGCTTCTGTCTCGTCCCAAGCTAGTCTGTTAGGTATAAAATGGGCGTCCCTTATGGCAGCGGAGATGTGTTCGGATTGGTGCACATAACTGCTCTAACACAATCAATGACGTCCATTATTACGTCACTTCTGCTACATTTTAGTGTTTAAAATACAAATGATTAAGAAGCAGAATGGAGCAAGTTTCGGGATGTTGGGATGGTTATGGAGCAATCCTAGTCATCATAATATTAGCTGGGCATTACATTATACCGTCTCAATATATACTGTAGAGTGTAGACTATAGAGAACGACTAATTCGGCAAATATCCCAAATCATGGCATGATACCTAAGTTATTTTGACGCAGGTCTAAATTATTTGCTCAAATGCAATTATTGATATTAAGTAATTGTTGGGAATTGTTGTCAATATTGTTGTTTGTGATATATATCCTACGTGAAGACTCTAATGACCAAATTCCTCAGTGAACCTCTCACGCGCTCGCATTTCGAGGAAGTCACGGTCGTCTCACTAATAGATAGTTTATCCATTGTTTTAAGTGGTAACCTATTAAACGAACTATGTTAAACCTATTCCATCTTATGAAAGTCATTAGTCTAACTCTAAAGCAAGACTGGTGGGCCGTGAATCAGAGAAATTTGCATTTGATTTGTTCATCGTAATTATTACGTAATATAGTATACTCAGAGCTGTGACTAGCGCCGCTTTTTAGCGCCGCTAGTTTTTTAATAGCGCCACCACTAGCGTCGCTATATTTTCAAACTACTAGCGCATTTACCAGCGCCGCTAGTTTTTGAAATAAAAATTAACGCTATGCGCTAGCGCTAATTTTTATTTCAAAAATGACTTTAAAGTTCTTCTATTCCATACGAGTTTCCAACAAGCATTCAACAACAACGATTACATCGCTGCCGCCCATCCTAGCTTTAAACAGATATGGATTGATTCACTGGAGAAGAAGGAGGAGGTGCGGCAAATGTTGACGACTCGTCTTGCTGACTGCATGAAAAGTGACATGGAAATTAGGCTAATTAGCACACCCGAAACTGCCGGTTCCAGCACGGAAGAGGAAGACAATTTGTTCAGTTGTTTCGAAAAAGATAGTAATATGCATAAAACTATTCTACAACAAAGTAATGAACAAGTACGTGTCTTTTTATCAAAACAGCCTTCCACTAAGAAATGTTTCAAAGCAACAGACTATAACATCTTCCTTCCCTTCCGATTCATTCAAAAAACTATTTATCCGATTAAACACTTCAATTCCGTCAAGTGCAGCAGTGGAAAGGATTTTTTTCGACAGGAAAAGATATATTAAAGCCGAAAAGGTCCTCGTTGTCCGATTCAAATTTTGAAAAACTGTTGTTACTAAAATTAAATAAATAATTGTCCTAGGTCGTTGTAATAAAGTACTACTGAAACAAGTTGATACCTAAATTAGCTTGATTATATTGTATTGTTTTTTTCTACTTGATTTGAATAATTACAAATATATTACTTGAAATACTTCTGTTGTATATATGATATATCAAATAATTAAATAAAAGAAATGTATTGTTTTCTATGGTATTAGGTATTTTTTATTTGTTATAGCTAGATTTAAATAAATATACTGGATTTAAATAAATAAAAAGCTTTGGTTCTATAGTATAATTGTTTCATTTAAACATTCTTTTTGACAATATTACTGCATAGAAGTGTAACTAACATAATAGATATTTTTTATTTGTTATAGCTAATATTGAAAACTAGCGCTAGCGCTAGCGTCGCTAAATTTTGAAATGACTAGCGTTAGCGCTAGCGCCGCTATTATTTTGCCTCACTAGCGCTAGCGCTAGCGGCGCTAGTTTTCATGAGTAGCGCGCACAGATCTGAGTATACTGTATATAGTAGTATATAAGAGTTTATTGGTAGCATATCATATGACAATTCCCATAAACATGTGATGACCTCGATGTTGCCAGTTTTTATTTTTTTCCTGAAACTATTACCTTCTCATAGTTTGTTTCAACAATGCATATCTCCACGAGCGTAGACATTGCAAGAAAAGATTCTAACTAAAGATAAGTAAAGTTCTTTCATGGTCACAATATATACTTTTATAGATGTCAAACATAAAAATATAATAAAATTCTATATTAACAAATATATATTCGATACACATTTACGTCATGGCTTTAACATCAGTATTTCGTATAGCTTCCTCCAGCATCAATAATTTCTTGCAATCGTTGCGGCATAGAAGAGGCCAGATTGTAGAGATATGTTTGGTGTTCGGCGTAAGCTCTCCCAACTATTCCTCGTGTGAGCTAAAAGTGCTTCAAATGTTCTTTCATTGCGTTGCTTCCATTCGTTAATCATTATTGCCCAAAGGTTTTCAATCGGATTCAAATCAGGAGAAAGTGGTGGTAGAAATAGATTAATAATCTCTGGGTGATCTTCGTACCACGCTCTCACAACGTTACTCCTATGAATGGGACTGTTATCTTCCATAAAGTAAAATGGTTCTGGTGCTGGTACCAGATACGCACGAACACTGGGTAGCAGCACCTCTTCCAGTATCTGGCAATATTGCTGGCCAGTAAAGCGTCCATCTACTTGAGTCAATTCTCCGACACCATAGCCAGACATCCAGCCCCACACACCGAGATTGATGTGACCACTACGTTTGCTCGCGAAAACATTTCCTTCTTCATAGCTTTTTCCGCGCTGCCTCCAACAATGCAGGGAACCATGACTATCTGTTGAAAATGTTTTTTTGTCACAGTACACAACTGTTCTCCAGAATTCTTCCTCCTGCGGCAAGTATTGCAAGGCAAATCCCATCCGCGCCTCTTTATGCTCAATCGTCAATGCAGGTTTTATAGCTGGACGGCGAGAAAAATACCCTGCCTCGTGAAGTCTGTTGTTCACTGTATTTGCGCTACAACGAAGGTTCAGGTGTCTGTAAATATGCGTCGCTGGAACAAACGGATGCTCTCTGGCATGATTAACAATCGCAGCATCTTCCTCTTGAGATGTTGAACGCGGAGGACCAGACCTCGGCAAAGTAGCGATTGAGTTTTCTGCTTCATACCGATGAATCCACCGTTCCACAGTGCTTCGATGAACGTCTAGTCGTCTTGATATTTCTCTTATTGGCACACCATATTCATGCAATGTCACCATTGCTCCCCGCATTGCCTGGGTCGTCTCGTGGTGCACAGACGGCCTTTCCACCTTTGTGTAAATGGCTTATGTGAAGCGTGCTGGGACGATAAAGGAAATGAGGATACCATGCACCCCTTCTGAAATTGATTTCGGTTGTGAAGGGTACCAACCCTTCGAATGGTAATAATAATCAGCCAATTTCCTATTTTGTTGAACATATGCATAAAAAATTCGTCTTAAAAGCCAAGGATCCAAAGATTATTTATCAGCAATAGTTTATATCCCAACTGAATATAGTCAGCCATCAACAGTATAATCATATTTTATTTCCATAACTACTCATGACTACTCTGTCATAGTAAATAACCTTATTATGACTTAGGTAGTAGTGGTAATTCTGAGTGGCGGCCTCTAGCCACATACGTTAAACCTATCAGTGCGTCTAAGACCAGACTCTTCTGTTTCTGTCAATTCATTGTTAGTTTAAGGTATTTTGCTCTTTGTCTTTCTAGGTCTAGGGCATTAAAATAAATATTTGAGTTTGTGTTTAGCATTTCCTCCTCCCTTCGTAATTCCCCACCCAACCTCGTTTCCTTCGACATAGCAACGCTTACCTCCATCCTCATTCCACTTCCTTCATTAAACCTATTATCGCTTTTACTGTCCCTTCCTTCCATCCTTCAATGCAAGCGTTCTTAAACCTAGCACATAAATTATATAATATGGAATCTAACACCTTAGATCTCTACGCATACATGTTACTTGAAGACGCCTGTGTCTTAAGGGAATCTAAGTGTTGAGAGTGGGCTTGAGGGGTAGTCTATAGATTATTACAGATGACCTTGAACGCTCCAACTATTTAAAAATGATTATTTATTACGCACATCATATGGCACAATACACACACGAATTTAAGTATCTCTTACACCGTTAGAGAAATTATGTGCACCAATCCGAACACACCTCCGCTGCCATAAGGACCGCCCATTTTATACCTAACAGACTAGCTTGGGACGAGACAGAGGCGCGAGACTTCTTGTAAGCACTGTACATGGCCAGTTTCTTCTCCAAAAGCTATTAATAGTGGTGTTCCTCAGGGTTCTCTCCTGTTACCTACTCTTTTCCTTTTATTTATCAATGCTCTATTAAGTCGTACTTCCTGTCCTATCCACTCCTATGCCGAAAATTCCACTCTTCACTTCTCCACCCGCTTCACAAAGCGTCTCTCTCAACAGTCACTCCATGCTTCGCTTACGACGGCTGTGGTACACCTGACCTCTGATGTTTCTGCTATCTCTAATTGGGGCAGAAAAAACGTTGTGGCTTTCAATGCCTCAAAAACTCGGTTCTTCTATCTGTCTACTCGTCACAATCTTCCACACGCCTATCCCCTTACCTTCAATAATACACAACTCAGTCCTTCCTCTTCTCTAAACATTATTGGCGTTTCCTTTTCTCGCGATCTTTCTTGGAAAGACCACATATACTTTCTTTCTAAAACAGCTTCTAAAAGGTTCGGTGTGTTGTACCGGTTCCACAGTTTCTCCACCCCTACTCAGTTGCTGTCTTTGTATAGGGGTCTTGTCCGCCCCTGTTTGAAGTACGCTTCTCATGTGTAGGGTGGCTCAACCCACACAGCTCTACCTGACCGAGTGGAACCAAAGGGTTTTCATTTCATCATTTCTTACTGTCCTCAATCCCTCTCTCTTCGCCGCAAAGTTGCCTCACTCTCTCTTTACTATCGCTATTATAACGGACACTGCTCTTCTGAACTCTCTAACTGCATGCCTTTTCTTTTAAGGAGAGAACGCAGTACTGGAGTTTTTACACATTCCCATTCTTTTCCTGTCCAGCTCTCTATCGCAAGGGTTAATATTTTCAATGTTTCATCTACTCAACCGGTCAACTCTGAAACAGTCTTCCTGAGTCCATTTTTTCCCCTTGTCTATGATCTCCAATCTTTCAAACTCAAAGTGTTTAGGCATCTCGAAAACCTTGAACCTTGATTTTGGCTTTCTTTCCTCCATGAGGGGGTGTTTTATTGGGCATCGCCCTTGGCCCTTCCTTCCTGCAATATATATAATATATGATGAATAAAACCACGAAGGAAAGGAAACACAGAATGGTGCTCAAGCGCTTTCGTGCACCATTCTGTGTTTCCTTTCCTTCGTGGTTTTATTCATCATAAATATTTTTCACGTGTTACTTTCGTGAAATAATTTTCATATATATATATATATATATATATATATATATATATATACAGGGTGTCCCAAAAAAAATGTATACACACTTTAACAGCTGATAGCTCAATTGATGTTTCTTTCTTTCCAAGTTAAACCCATTAGAATTAATAATGGCAGTCAGACTAAGCTTTGAACAAAGGAAATCATTCTAAAATGCTACTGGAAGTGTGAAAACGCAGTTGAAGTGCAAAAGACAGTTTAGGAGGGAGTTTCAAACAGATCCACCAACGCGACTTACCATCAATCGAATTAGAGATAAGTTTGAACCGATGGAACTGTTCAGAATGTCCACAAGAAGCGTTCCGGAAGACCACGGACATCGACAAGCCCCACAAAGCAAGAAGAGTACTGGAAAACGTATCACCAAAGTCCAAGAAAATCTGTGCGGCAAGCGAGTCGTGAGGTAGGAATTTCAGAATCGTCTGTCCAACGATTTTGAAGCGCTGTCAATGGAAAAGTTACATTCCAAGATTAGCCCATGCTATTAAGGAAGATGATCCGGACCGAAGAGTGGAGTATTGCGAGTGGTACTTGGCACGATGTGGATGTGGATTGGACGAAGGGTTTCGTAGAATACCCTCCGCCTTCACCAGACCTCACACCACTAGACTTTTTTATGGGGATACTTAAAAGACAAAGTCTACGCTATAAAACCTGCAACAGTCGCTGAATTGAGAGCAGCCATTGAACGAGAATGCACACAAATACCAAACGAAAATGTTTCGTGATGTTTGCGATTCCATTGCTTCGCGTTATCAGCAGTGCCTGGACCAGAACGGACGCAGTTTGAAAACAGGCGTTGACAAAACAATTAAATAATGTCTGTAGATTCTATTACATTTGAAAATGAAATGTATTTTAATAAAACACTGCCTTTATAATTATTTAAAGTGTGTATACATTTTTTTTGGGACGCCCTATATATATATATATATATATATATATATATATATATATATATATATATATATATATATATATGAAAATATATATATATTATATATATATATATATACATATATATGAAAATTATATATATATATATATATATATATACATATGTGTGTGTGTGTGTGTGTGTGAAAGGTTAATATCTGTCTGTGTCGCATTCAAGCTACTTTATATGAATCCTTTACTAGAAGATTGCGG
>JAJOZX010005248.1:222500-333809 GCA_023014485.1 Bathynomus jamesi | reverse complement strand
TTTATTTTATAGCTGTTATTCATTGTTCGTTTTTAGTGTCACTTTTATTGTTTTAAAGCTTGTTAATTGTTCGCCTTGTTGTCATAATAGTCATTATGGTTTTTAATTGTAACCTTCTAGAATTTTTTTAGTGTGACTTTGTTTTATGCTTGTGGATTTTTTCCCTATTTTATTTTGTTAATGTTATGGTTTTTAATATTATGTTTTAACTTTTTAGAATTTTTGCCTGAGGATGAGCATAGTTTGTGCTTGAAACGTTGCAATATACAAAATATAGTCCCTTTATTTATAGCTGTTATTCATTGTTCGTTTTAGTGTCACTTTTATTGTTTTTAAAGCTTGTTAATTGTTCGCCTTTGTTTTCATAATAGTCATTATGGTTTTTAATTGTAACTTTCTAGAATTTTTTAGTGTGACTTTGTTTTTTAATGCTTGTGGATTTTTTCCCTATTTTATTTTGTTAATGTTATGGTTTTTAATATTATGTTTTTAAACTTTTTAGAATTTTTTGCCTGAGGATGAGCATAGTTTGTGCTTGAAACGTTGCAATATACAAAATATAGTCCCTTTATTTTATAGCTGTTATTCATTGTTCGTTTTTAGTGTCACTTTTATTGTTTTAAAGCTTGTTAATTGTTCGCCTTTGTTTCATAATAGTCATTATGGTTTTTAATTGTAACTTTCTAGAATTTTTTTAGTGTGACTTTGTTTTTAATGCTTGTGGATTTTTTCCCTATTTTATTTTGTTAATGTTATGGTTTTTAATATTATGTTTTTAACTTTTTAGAATTTTTGCCTGAGGATGAGCATAGTTTGTGCTTGAAACGTTGCAATATACAAAATATAGTCCCTTTATTTTATAGCTGTTATTCATTGTTCGTTTTTAGTGTCACTTTTATTGTTTTAAAGCTTGTTAATTGTTCGCCTTGTTTCATAATAGTCATTATGGTTTTTTAATTGTAACTTTCTAGAATTTTTTTAGTGTGACTTTGTTTTTAATGCTTGTGGATTTTTTCCCTATTTATTTTGTTAATGTTATGGTTTTTAATATTATGTTTTTAACTTTTTAGAATTTTTGCCTGAGGATGAGCATAGTTTGTGCTTGAAACGTTGCAATATACAAAATTAGTCCCTTTATTTTATAGCTGTTATTCATTGTTCGTTTTTAGTGTCACTTTTATTGTTTTAAAGCTTGTAATTGTTCGCCTTTGTTTCATAATAGTCATTATGGTTTTTAATTGTAACTTTCTAGAATTTTTAGTGTGACTTTGTTTTTAATGCTTGTGGATTTTTTCCCTATTTTATTTTGTTAATGTTATGGTTTTTAATATTATTTTTAACTTTTTAGAATTTTTGCCTGAGGATGAGCATAGTTTGTGCTTGAAACGTGCAATATACAAAATATAGTCCCTTTATTTTATAGCTGTTATTCATTGTTCGTTTTTAGTGTCACTTTTATTGTTTAAAGCTTGTTAATTGTTCGCCTTTGTTTCATAATAGTCATTATGGTTTTTAATTGTAACTTTCTAGAATTTTTTAGTGTGACTTTGTTTTTAATGCTTGTGGATTTTTTTCCCTATTTTATTTGTTAATGTTATGGTTTTTAATATTATGTTTTTAACTTTTAGAATTTTTGCCTGAGGATGAGCATAGTTTGTGCTTGAAACGTTGCAATATACAAAATAGTCCCTTTATTTTATAGCTGTTATTCATTGTTCGTTTTTAGTGTCACTTTATTGTTTTAAAGCTTGTTTAATTGTTCGCCTTTGTTTCATAATAGTCATTATGGTTTTTAATTGTAACTTTCTAGAATTTTTAGTGTGACTTTGTTTTTAATGCTTGTGGATTTTTCCCTATTTTATTTTGTTAATTTTATGGTTTTTAATATTATGTTTTTAACTTTTTAGAATTTTTGCCTGAGGATGAGCATAGTTTGTGCTTGAAACGTTGCAATATACAAAATATAGTCCCTTTATTTTATAGCTGTTATTCATTGTTCGTTTTTAGTGTCACTTTTATTGTTTAAAGCTTGTTAATTGTTCGCCTTTGTTTCATAATAGTCATTATGGTTTTTAATTGTAACTTTCTAGAATTTTTTTAGTGTGACTTTGTTTTTAATGCTTGTGGATTTTTTCCCTATTTTATTTTGTTAATGTTATGGTTTTTAATATTATGTTTTTAACTTTTTAAATTTTTGCCTGAGGATGAGCATAGTTTGTGCTTGAAACGTTGCAATATCAAAATATAGTCCCTTTATTTATAGCTGTTATCATTGTTCGTTTTTAGTGTCACTTTATTGTTTTAAAGCTTGTTAATTGTTCGCCTTTTGTTTCATAATAGTCATTATGGTTTTAATTGTAACTTTCTAGAATTTTTTAGTGTGACTTTGTTTTTAATGCTTGTGGATTTTTTCCCTATTTTATTTTGTTAATGTTATGGTTTTTAATATTATGTTTTTAACTTTTTAGAATTTTTGCCTGAGGATGAGCATAGTTTGTGCTTGAAACGTTGCAATATACAAAATATAGTCCCTTTATTTTATAGCTGTTATTCATTGTTCGTTTTTAGTGTCACTTTTATTGTTTTAAAGCTTGTTAATTGTTCGCCTTTGTTTCATAATAGTCATTATGGTTTTTAATTGTAACTTTCTAGAATTTTTTAGTGTGACTTTGTTTTTAATGCTTGTGGATTTTTTCCCTATTTTATTTTGTTAATGTTATGGTTTTTAATATTATGTTTTTAACTTTTTAGAATTTTTGCCTGAGGATGAGCATAGTTTGTGCTTGAAACGTTGCAATATACAAAATATAGTCCCTTTATTTTATAGCTGTTATTCATTGTTCGTTTTTAGTGTCACTTTTATTGTTTTAAAGCTTGTTAATTGTTCGCCTTTGTTTCATAATAGTCATTATGGTTTTTAATTGTAACTTTCTAGAATTTTTTTAGTGTGACTTTGTTTTTAATGCTTGTGGATTTTTTCCCTATTTTATTTTGTTAATGTTATGGTTTTTAATATTATGTTTTTAACTTTTTAGAATTTTTGCCTGAGGATGAGCATAGTTTGTGCTTGAAACGTTGCAATATACAAAATATAGTCCCTTTATTTTATAGCTGTTATTCATTGTTCGTTTTTAGTGTCACTTTTATTGTTTTAAAGCTTGTTAATTGTTCGCCTTTGTTTCATAATAGTCATTATGGTTTTAATTGTAAACTTTCTAGAATTTTTTTAGTGGACTTTGTTTTAATGCTTGTGGATTTTTTCCCTATTTTATTTTGTTAATGTTATGGTTTTAATATTATGTTTTTAACTTTTTAGAATTTTTGCCTGATGAGGATGAGTAGTTTGTGCTTGAAACGTTGCAATATACAAAATATAGTCCCTTTATTTTATAGCTGTTATTCATTGTTCGTTTTTAGTGTCACTTTTATTGTTTTAAAGCTTGTTAATTGTTCGCCTTGTTTCATAATAGTCATTATGGTTTTTAATTGTAACTTTCTAGAATTTTTTTGTGTGACTTTGTTTTAATGCTTGTGGATTTTTTCCCTATTTTATTTTGTTAATGTTATGGTTTTTAATATTATGTTTTAACTTTTTAGAATTTTTGCCTGAGGATGAGCATAGTTTGTGCTTGAAACGTTGCAATATACAAAATATAGTCCCTTTATTTTATAGCTGTTATTCATTGTTCGTTTTTAGTGTCACTTTTATTGTTTTAAAGCTTGTTAATTGTTCGCCTTTGTTTCATAATAGTCATTATGGTTTTTTGTAACTTTCTAGAATTTTTTTAGTGTGACTTTGTTTTTAATGCTTGTGGATTTTTTCCCTATTTTTTTTGTTAATGTTATGGTTTTTAATATTATTTTTTTAAACTGTTTTGAATTTATGTTTGTCCTGAGGATGAGCATAGTTTGTGCTTGAAACGTTGCAATATACAAAATATAGTCCCTTTATTTTATAGCTGTTATTCATTGTTCGTTTTTAGTGTCACTTTTATTGTTTTAAGCTTGTTAATTGTTCGCCTTTGTTTCATATAGTCATTATGGTTTTTAATTGTAACTTTCTAGAATTTTTTTAGTGTGACTTTGTTTTTAATGCTTGTGGATTTTTTCCCTATTTTATTTTGTTAATGTTATGGTTTTTTAATATATATGTTTTTACTTTTTAGATTTTTGCCTGAGGATGAGCATAGTTTGTGCTTGAAATGTTGCAATATACAAAATATAGTCCCTTTATTTTTAGCTGTTTTCATTGTTCGTTTTTTTGTTAGTGTCCTTTTATTGTTTTAAAGCTTGTTAATTGTTCGCCTTTGTTTCATAATAGTCATTATGGTTTTTAATTGTAACTTTCTAGAATTTTTTAGTGTGACTTTGTTTTTAATGCTTGTGGATTTTTCCCTATTTTATTTTGTTAATGTTATGGTTTTTAATATTATTTTTAACTTTTTTAGAATTTTTGCTGAGGATGAGCATAGTTTTGTGCTTGAAACGTTGCAATTATACAAAATATAGTCCCTTTATTTTATAGCTGTTATTCATTGTTCGTTTAGTGTCACTTTTATTGTTTTAAAGCTTGTTAATTGTTCGCCTTTGTTTCATAATAGTCATTATGGTTTTTAATTGTAACTTTCTAGATTTTTTTAGTGTGACTTTGTTTAATGCTTGTGGATTTTTTCCCTATTTTATTTTGTTAATGTTATGGTTTTTTAATATTATGTTTTTTAACTTTTAGAATTTTTGCCTGAGGATGAGCATAGTTTGTGCTTGAAACGTTGCAATATACAAAATATAGTCCCTTTATTTTATAGCTGTTATTCATTGTTCGTTTTAGTGTCACTTTTATTGTTTTAAAGGCTTGTTAATTGTTCGCCTTTGTTTTCATAATAGTCATTATGGTTTTTAATTGTAACTTTTCTAGAATTTTTTTAGTGTGACTTTGTTTTTAATGCTTGTGGATTTTTTCCCTATTTTATTTTGTTAATGTATGGTTTTTAATATTATGTTTTTTAACTTTTTAGAATTTTTGCCTGAGGATGAGCATAGTTTGTGCTTGAAACGTTGCAATATACAAAATATAGTCCCTTTATTTTATAGCTGTTATTCATTGTTCGTTTTTTGTCACTTTTATTGTTTTAAAGCTTGTTAATTGTTTCGCCTTTGTTTCATAATAGTCATTATGGTTTTAATTGTAACTTTCTAGAATTTTTTTAGTGTGACTTTGTTTTTAATGCTTGTGGATTTTTTCCCTATTTTATTTTGTTAATGTTATGGTTTTAATATTATGTTTTTAACTTTTTAGAATTTTTTGCCTGAGGATGAGCATAGTTTGTGCTTGAAACGTTGCAATATACAAAATATAGTCCCTTTATTTTATAGCTGTTATTCATTGTTCGTTTTAGTGTCACTTTTATTGTTTTAAAGCTTGTTAATTGTTCGCCTTTGTTTCATAATAGTCATTATGGTTTTAATTGTAACTTTCTAGAATTTTTTTAGTGTGACTTTGTTTTTAATGCTTGTGGATTTTTTCCCTATTTTTATTTTGTTAATGTTATGGTTTTTTAATATTATGTTTTAACTTTTTAGAATTTTTGCCTGAGGATGAGCATAGTTTGTGCTTGAAACGTTGCAATATACAAAATATAGTCCCTTTATTTTATAGCTGTTATTCATTGTTCGTTTTTAGTGTCACTTTTATTGTTTTAAAGCTTGTTAATTGTTCGCCTTTGTTTCATAATAGTCATTATGGTTTTTAATTGTAACTTTCTAGAATTTTTTTAGTGTGACTTTGTTTTTAATGCTTGTGGATTTTTTCCCTATTTTATTTTGTTAATGTTATGGTTTTAATATTATGTTTTTAACTTTTAGAATTTTTGCCTGAGGATGAGCATAGTTTGGTGCTTGAAACGTTGCAATATACAAAATATAGTCCCTTTTATTTATAGCTGTTATTCATTGTTCGTTTTTAGTGTCACTTTTATTGTTTTAAAGCTTGTTAATTGTTTCGCCTTTGTTTCATAATAGTCATTATGGTTTTAATTGTAACTTTCTAGAATTTTTTTTAGTGTGACTTTGTTTTTAATGCTTGTGGATTTTTTCCCTATTTTATTTTGTTAATGTTATGGTTTTTAATATTATGTTTTTAACTTTTAGAATTTTTGCCTGAGGATGAGCATAGTTTGTGCTTGAAACGTTGCAATATACAAAAATAGTCCCTTTATTTTATAGCTGTTATTATTGTTCGTTTTTAGTGTCACTTTTATTGTTTTAAAGCTTTTAATTGTTCGCCTTTGTTTCATAAGTCATTATGGTTTTTTAATTGTAACTTCTAGAATTTTTTTAGTGTGACTTTGTTTTTAATGCTTGTGGATTTTTTCCCTATTTTATTTTGTTAATGTTATGGTTTTTAATATTATGTTTTTAACTTTTTAGAATTTTTGCCTGAGGATGAGCATAGTTTGTGCTTGAAACGTTGCAATATACAAAATATAGTCCCTTTATTTTATAGCTGTTATTCATTGTTCGTTTTTAGTGTCACTTTTATTGTTTTAAAGCTTGTTAATTGTTCGCCTTTGTTTCATAATAGTCATTATGGTTTTTAATTGTAACTTTCTAGAATTTTTTTAGTGTGACTTTGTTTTTAATGCTTGTGGATTTTTCCCTATTTTATTTTGTTAATGTTATGGTTTTTAATATTATGTTTTTAACTTTTTAGAATTTTTGCCTGAGGATGAGCATAGTTTTGTGCTTGAAACGTTGCAATATACAAAATATAGTCCCTTTATTTTATAGCTGTTATTCATTGTTCGTTTTAGTGTCACTTTTATTGTTTTAAACAAGCTTGTTAATTGTTCGCCTTTGTTTCATAATAGTCATTATGGTTTTTAATTGTAACTTTCTAGAATTTTTTTTAGTGTACTTTGTTTTTAATGCTTGTGGATTTTTTCCCTATTTTTATTTTGTTAATATATATATATACACATATATATATATATATATATATATATATATATATAATATATATACTATATATATACATATATATATATATATACTGTAGGTGGGCGGAAAGTAGCTCCCTATTTTGGATTGGTAAAAAAATACGTATATTATCCATTTATTTCAGAAGAAATAATATGAAAGGTAGGCATACATGGTAGGTTTTCTCTAAAATTCAATGTGGGCTCCAACTCTTTCCACCAGCTTCTGGAGCGCCCAGCAATGGCGTCCACTGACTTTAGCAGGAACTCCGGCGGATGGAGGACATGACTTCCCGAATTCGGTCCTCCAGTTCTTCCAATGTCCTCGGTTTGGTGCGGTAGACTTCTTCCTTTACCCTCCCCCAAAGAAAGAAGTCGCACGGTGTCAAGTCGGGGCTCCTGGCTGGCCATTGATGTGGACCCACGACGACTATCCAACGCCCAGGGAAGTGGGCATCCAGCCACTGACGGACAACAAGAGCGAAGTGCGGAGGGCGCCATATTGCATAAATATCAGATCGTCGATGTTCTCCCATGTGCTGACAACCGGCCAGACCTCGTTTCGCAACATAGCAAGGTACCTCTCAGCATTCATGGTGTTGCGCAGAAGGAACGGGCCCACAACCTGATCTGAGGTCATACACACCACACCGTTACACTGAACCGATTCTGCCCGTTTTTCAGCGGTAACCATGGGATCCTCTCTGCCCAGTAGTGGCAATTGTGGCGTTGACAAAGCCTCCGACGTGGAACACCGCCTCGTCGCTCCAGAGGATGTTGCGGAAGAGATGGGGCCAGTCTTCATGCCAAGCCCATGATTTCCCCGAACTCCATGCGAATATCGCAGTCCTCGTCCGAGAGAGATTGGCAGTAATGCGGCTTCCACGCACGCCAGTTCAGCTCCTTCTTCAGCACAGTTCGCACTGAGTAGCGGGAGAGTCCACTTTCCCGAGCTGCCTGGAGAGTTGACTTTCGTGGACTCCGTGCGAACATTTCCTGAACTGCCTGCACCGTCCTGGGCCCTGGATGTCGAAGGGCGACCACATCTTCGAACATCTGCCACAGACCCCGTGGTCATGAGCTTCGAGTGGCAGATTGCCAAACTTCGTACCGTGCCGCCAACTGGGCACGCTCCTGCAGTGTTAAACGCTCAGCCATGTTACCCTTCAATCTGAAATGAAAAAAAAAAATGAACGTTAAAATTGTACCACTTTAGAGAACACAAAGAGAACACTTTAGAGAAAAAAGATTACCGTTACAATTATACCACTTTAGAGAACACACCATAACAATATAACAATACAATCACAATTTAACATAATTTATATGTAATTTAAATTAGGGAGCTACTTTCCGCCCACCCTGTATATATGATATATATATATATATACATATATATATATATATATATATATATATATATATATATATGGGAATGAACTCAGAATGGTCCCCTGAGTTTTTATGATACACACAGACAGTGCATGGAACAAGGAACTCTTCTGGGATAATTAAATCCACTATAGTCCGAAAAGTAATGGTAAATGACAAATACCATAGTTTTTCTTTTTCATGATGCTAGCCCGACGTGGGCAACGGGTCACTCGCAAAGAGGTCCCATAAATATAGCTTCCCTCACCAGCTATCTGCAAAGCAGACAGGATCCAGCTTTGGGACATGGATCTAGGGTTTAAAGCACCTAGCCATGCTACATTTAGAACCTCAATATAAGCAAAACTCGCTTCCTTCACGTCAGATTGAATGCATCAAAGAAAAGAAAAAGGGTAACTATTATATTTTTAGCCAAAAACCAAAACTTAAACCTCAACTGGCAGAATTGAGCGTCCAATTTTCAAGGCACATACATGTCCGTTTCAAGATGGGAATGACTCAGATGGTCCCCTGAGTTTTTTATGATACACACAGACAGTGCATGGAACAAGGAACTCTTCTGGGATAAATTAAATCCACTATAGTCCGAATAAGTAATGGTAAATGACAAATACCATAGTTTTTCTTTTTCATGATGCTAGCCCGACGTGGGCAACGGGTCACTCGCAAAGAGGTCCCATAAATATAGCTTCCCTCACCAGCTATCTGCAAAGCAGACAGGATCCAGCTTTGGGACATGGATCTAGGGTTTAAAGCACCTAGCCATGCTACATTTAGAACCTCAATTTAAGCAAAAGACTCGCTGCCTTCACGTCAGATTGAATGCATCAAAGAAAAAGAAAAAGGGGTAACTATTATATTTTTAGCCAAAAACCAAAACTTAAACCTCAACTGGCAGAATTGAGCGTCCACTTTTCAAGGCACATAACATGTCCGTTTCAAGATGAGAATGAACTCAGAATGGTCCACGTCGGGCTAGCATCATGAAAAAGAAAAACTATGGTATTTGTCATTTACCATTACTTATTCGGACTATAGTGGATTTAATTATCCCAGAAGAGTTCCTTGTTCCATGCACTGTCTGTGTGTATCATAAAAAACTCAGGGACCATTCTGAGTTCATTCCCATCTTGAAACGGACATGTTATGTGCCTTGAAAAGTGGACGCTCAATTCTGCCAGTTGAGGTTTAAGTTTTGGTTTTTGGCTAAAAATATAATAGTTACCCCTTTTTCTTTTTCTTTGATGCATTCAATCTGACGTGAAGGCAGCGAGTCTTTTGCTTATATTGAGGTTCTAAATGTAGCATGGCTAGGTGCTTTAAACCCTAGATCCATGTCCCAAAGCTGGATCCTGTCTGCTTTGCACATAGCTGGTGAGGGAAGCTATATTTATGGGACCTCTTTGCGAGTGACCCGTTGCCCACGTCGGGCTAGCATCATGAAAAAGAAAAACTATGGTATTTGTCATTTACCATTAATTATTCGGACTATAGTGGATTTAATTATCCCAGAAGAGTTCCTTGTTCCATGCACTGTCTGTGTGTATCATATATATATATATGAATAGAAACGACATAAGTACTAAGGAACGTTTCTGCACACGAGGAGGAGAGATAACGAATAAATGAAAAATGAGGCGAACCGCCCGGGAATCGAACCCAGGGCCTTCCAATTGCCGGTTGGACGCGCTACCATTATGCTACGGACCTCAATTAATCACAAATCGAAATTCTCCCACATATACTGCGCGGTCATTGCAGTTATATATGCATATATATATATATATTATATTATATATATAATATATATATATATACTATATATATATACTATATATATATGTACTCTATATACCGTATATATATATTATATATATTATATATATATATATATACCTTACCTTATGAACCTTATGTTGTTTCGTATGTTGGTCTCTCTTCACACGGAGGTCAAGCTGGTGGCCCCGCCTCTAGGTCTGGCCTGGTGGAGGAGCGAGTTACTTTCTTGCGCTCTCCACGGTACATAGCCAGGCACGCCCGGCTCATCTGGTACTGTCCTGAGCCAGGCATCCAGTCTTTTCTTGAAGACTTCAACTTTGACTCCCGTTACGTTTCTGAGGTCCTTAGGAAGCTGGTTGAAAAGTCTTGGCCCCCTGACAACCAAGCTATTTTCCTTCAAGGTTGAGGAGGTCCCTTGTCGTGCTTTTAATTTGGGAACACTACACATTCTGCCTTTCCTATTTTCCAGTGTTGTTTGAGTGGTAATTGGGTTTAGTTTTATGTTTGGTACCAGTTTTTCGATCATTTTCCATATGTAGATTATGATGTACCTCTCTCTTCTTCTTTCCAGTGAGTATAGATTTAGTTTACGTAGTCTTTCCCAGTAGTTGAGTTCTTTGCAGCCATCAATCTTGGCTGTGAAATGCCTTTGCGTTTCTTCTAGTTTATTAGTTTCTTCTTCTTTTTATGGGGACGTCAAAACTGAGCAGTATTCATTTTGGTATAATCAGTGTTTTTAGCAGGGGAATCATTACTGTCGTGTCCCTTCTCTTGAACGTTCTTAGAACCTGTCCGGCGACTCTTTTTGCTTTATTTATCGCTATCTGATTTTGTGTTTCGAATTTCGCATCATCTGTCATTATTATCCCGAGATCAATCGCTTTCATGCTTCTCTGAATTTCCTGTCTATCTGGAGCATAATATGCAGTCTGTTTAAGTTCTTCTTTTCTACCATATCTCAAGAGCTGAAATTTCTCGGCGTTGAATGACATGTTTTTGTCTTCTGACCATTTGTATATTTTGTTCGTGTCCCTCTGCAAGGCCTCCACGTCATGTACATCGCTGATTTTTCTGCTGATCTTTGTATCGTCTGCAAAGGATGTTACTATACTATTGCTGTTTACTCCGCTGTCTATGTCTGTTAGCATGATAATGAACAGGAGTGGGGCCAGTACTGTCCCTTGTGGTACTGAGCTGCGTACTTCCGATTCTGATGATGATATACCTTGAATTTTGACGACCTGCAGACGATCACTAAGGAAGTTGTAGATCCATTTTCCCACTTTGCCTGTTATTCCCATGTCTTTAATTTTATGTCCTATTATACCATGGTCACATTTATCGAAAGCTTTAGCAAAATCTGTGTATATAACATCGTAGTTGTCATTGCCTTCCAATGCATCTAGGATATTGCTGTAGTGCTCTATTAGTTGTGATACGCATGATCTACCTGATCGGAATCCATGCTGATTTTCGTTGAATCTTTCCCGTGTCTCCAGGAAATCATAAATTTTCTGTCTAACTATTCTTTCAAATACTTTGGTGAGGTGGGACGTCAATGACACTGGTCTATAGTTCTTTGCTTGAGATCTGTCCCCTCCTTTATATATAGGGACAATGTTTGCCTGTTTCAAGATGCTCGGTATTTCCCCAGTGTCTAGGGATCTTCGCCATATTCAGTATAAAGGTGTAGCTATTTCATTTTTACAGTTTTTAATCAATAGTGCGTTCCAATTGTCCGGACCTGCAGCTGAATGTAGTTTCATTTGTTCTATAGCTCTCGCTACATCTTCTGGTGTAAACTCAAAGTCTGTTATATACTCTCCTTGCAATTCCTCTTCAAAGAATGCATTTATGTCAGGTATCGCTTTGTCACTTTTTGGGGTACTGAAAACTGATTCATATTGAGCTCTCAATGTATCAGATATTTCTTTTGGATCGTCGGTTAGTTCATTATTTCCCGTCCTTAAGGGCCCAATAGCGGCGCGCATTTTGGTTTTCCTTTTTGCATAGCTATAGAAGTATTTTGGATTTTCCTTTATTGCTTCTACCGCCTTTTCCTCTTCCCTCTCTGTATGGTCCTTAATCAGGGCTTGTATTTCCCTATCGATACCCTCCAGTTTTTCTTTTATTATTTTCCTGCCATTATCTCCGCAGTTTCCTAACTTCGTCTCCACTCTCTTTCTTTTGCGGAATAGTCTTCTCTTTTGCCTTTCTAGCCAGCTCCTCTTTCCTTTTGGCTGTGATTTCGGAGCATATTTTTCTAAAATTCTCAGCGTTTTTTCCTCCAAAGTTGTTAGCATTTCTTCCGTTGTTTTATTCTCGAAAATTGTTCTCCATTCTATTTGGGCCATGTGCGATCTGATTGCTTCCCAATTTATAGTCTTCGAGTTTAAGTTAAAGGCCCCGAATTTACTTCTTTCCACAATATGTGTATTGTCTTCTAATGCTGCCATCATATTTGTTGATATCTCGATTAAGTTGTGGTCTGAGATAATGGTTGGGGTTATTTTTATATCAGCAATCAAGTTCGTGTTATTCGTGAATACCAGATCCAGGCAGTTATTTTTTCTGGTATTTTCTGTTATCTCCTGTGTCAGCATAAACTCGTTTGTGAGAGCCATCAACATTTTTGCTTGTTCCTGATCTTCTCTTGTGCCCCCCTTGTCCTGGTGAATATATATATTCCTATTCACCTTTTTGTATTTTATAAATGGGAAGTTAAAGTCTCCGCAGATCATTATATTGGGGGATGGAGGGTTTATGGCCTTTATTAGCTTTCTCATGTCATCAATGGCCTCCGAGAATTTTTCGGTTGGGGTGCTTGGAGGTCTATAGATGACTATTACTATCAAGTTTACTTTTTCTATTTTCACTGGTAGGAGTTCCACATAGCTGTTTGATTTACTTATTATCGTCTCTGTCATATGACCTTCCTGTACATATATAGCACAGCCACCTTTCCGTCTCGTCGTTCTATTCGCTCTTAGTAAGTTGAAGCCCTCTATATTTATCTCTTTCTTATCAATACAATGTTCGCAGTTTTCACAATTTCCTTGGCAATCTTTAAGATGAGTTTCTGTGAGGCATGCGATGTCCGCCCTTGTTTCGTCCATAAATCCTTTCAGGTACGAAACGTTATTGAGTGATTGGTTTGGTCTTATTCCTTGAATATTAGCCAGGACAATTTTTATGTTCTCTGTTTTTCGTTGCCCCTTGTGCATTTCAAGTTCGTTTTCCTTCGATATCGCTTGATTCGTTTCTCTATGATCCTCCGAAAGAGATCCGTTTCCTCCTACTTGTATTGGTAGCTTCTTGCCCGATAGCGATTTGGCTCGGGGGTTTCCAGCTGTGTCAACTGCATGTGGATGACATTTAGCATTCGTAAGGTGTCTGAGATGTTGAAAAAATTTTCTTGTTCGCTTATTGTGTTCCGATTGTTGTTTCTATTGTTATTTTTATTCCTATTGTCATTTAAACTTTTTCCTTTGTTCGTTGAGTCCGTCGGGAGATGTTGATAGTAGCATTTATTCCCGAATTTGCAGGTTCCTTATTTTGCGTAAGTTCTGCAAATGTCCGGGTGGTAGAATTTACATCCGTCTCCAAATTTACAACGACCATTATTATAGAAGAAATTGCATATTGGGGGATGTTCATTTATACATTGTCCTCTTTTAAATCTGCAATTTTCTTTTATATAATACCTGCATATAATTCCTTCCCCATATTTACTCTTGGCTTTTGTTTTTCCTCCTTATTGGGGGACAGTTTTACTTCGTTTACTTGACTGCCCTTTTACTTCGTTTACTTGATATATATATATATATATATTATATATATATATATATATATATAATATATATATATATATATATATATATATATTATATATATATATATATATATATATATATTATATATATATCTATATATACTATATATACACAGTATATATATGTATATATATATATATATATATTATATAATATATATATATATATATATATACTATATATATATTATATATATATACTCTACTCTATATATATTTATATATATATGTACTATATCTATATTTATATATATATACTATATAATAGTATATATACTATTATATACTCTATATATATATATATATATAATATATATATATATATATATATATACCGGGTGTCAAACAAAAAGGAAACCGAACTTTAAATGACTATAACTAAATAAGTATTCGATCTTTTTCTGCTTTGTAAATGAGATTTTACTCGCCAATCATATTTCTATAAATTGTCAAATTTTTATTGGATTGGTTTAAAAATGCTTGAACAGCATTGCTTTGAGTGAAGGAAACCAAAATGGGGTCTGCGCCAAAAAACTGAATCTATGGAATGGCATAACATACCATATTGTTGTACGGTGAATAAAACATTTTTCGAATCAAACCTTTAATCTATTAAAAACTCAATAATAATCCATTAATCATAATAACCAAAAAAAATCCTACATACCAGTGCCCTCTACATGCCCTCCATTCCTTTCCATGCAAAGATTAGCTTTGGTTCTCATTGCTTGCACTACTTTTTTGATTAATTGTTGATTTGCTTTCAACAAGTTGACTTCAAATAATTCGTTCCCGTAGCTGATTCAAATCTGCAGGAGGCGTTGAGTAAACTTTACTCTTAAGGTGTCCCCACAGGAAGAAATCACAGGGCGTCAAGTCTGGAGATCTAGGAGGCCACTCAATAGCATGATGAAGCGCAATAATACGTCTGTTGAATACTTCTACTAGTCTATCTCTCACAGCAATTAGCCTATGCGCTGGAGCTCCATCTTGAATCCACCAAACTCGATTGAATCTGTTACGATAATTATCGCGAATTTCTGGAAGTATTTGTTCATTAATCATAGTAAGGTAGAGGGCACCGGTTAGATTATTATCATAAAATAAAGGGCCAATTAGAGTGCCATTTCCACACATTCCGATCCATAGAGACACCTTCTCCTTGCATATGGTGCGGTCAAAGTTAAACTCTGGAGGATTGTGCAGTGGAGCATATTGCCGGACATTATGATTATTGACTCTTCCATCCATGAAAAATGCTGCCTCGTCACCGATCACTATGTTGTCCAAAAAACGATCTGGTTTATGGAGGAGCCATTGTACGAATCTTCTTCGGCGGGGAAAGTCAGTCTCCAAGAGCTGATGGTGAATATGCATTTTGTATGGATGCCATTTAAGATCAAGGTGCACAATACGATTGAATGATGATTTTGTTAGTTGCATCCCATTCTTCCTAGCTGATACATGTGGGTTTTCTAGAAGCAGTTGGCGAACATTTTTAATATTTTCTTCTGTTCTTACTGTTTTGTGACGTCCTGAACGACCTTTGTTCAAATTTAAACTTGTCCCTTCTCTCTTGTACTTTTGAATATTTTTCCAAATGGTGGATTTGGTAGGAGAAGGTCTATCAGGGAAACGTTCCTGAAATGCATCCTGTACTTGTTGAAAGCTACCACTCTTCATCCAACTTGTGACAATAAATATTCGTTGTTCTTTTGATAACTGCATGTTGAAGGGTACGATTGCTGCAGAAAAGTCAAGTTTACCGTTTAACCAGCTCGATTGACTAATCAGAAAGAAGCAAGCGCTCAGCTGTTTCTTCAAATGTAAACAATGATAGCCCAGGCTATGCTGGGACCGTAAGGCCGAAAGTGACCGACTTTCTTCACGCGAAAAACTAATACCGTTGGGCCTATCAGCCTAGCTATTTTTTGTCATTCCATAGATTCAGTTTTTTGGCGCAGACCCCATTTTGGTTTCCTTCACTCAAAGCAATGCTGTTCAAGCATTTTTTAAACCAATCCAATAAAAATTTGACCATTTATAGAAATATGATTCGAGAGTAAAATCTCATTTACAAAGCAGAAAAAGATCGAACACTTATTTAGTTATAGTCATTTAAAGTTCGGTTTCCTTTTTTGTGGGACACTCGGTGTATATTATATATATAGTATATATATATATGTATATATATATATATATATATATATATAGTATATGGTGTATATGTTAACCCCTCCGTGTATGGCCTGGGTTGGTTCGAAGTCGACGGGGGTTCCAGTTAGGTGGCAGCAACGGATGTGTGACTTGTAGTAGTTTTCTTCTATATTACTCTCCGAGTTCTTCTATAGTGGCTCGGAGGACTCTGGTAGACTTACTAAAAATGCTGAAGATTCCGGACTCTTCTTGTAGCGTATCCGGAAAGTTTAATGACTAAGTTCTTCTGAAGAGAGCAAGGGTCGAAGGCTAAGATAAAGGCTATCTTTTACTGTAATTTACTACTAAAATGTACAGGTAGTGCTCAGCCTCTGAATTAGCTTCTGAATGAGAATGGAAGATTTTTACTGGGGTTAATATACCACAAAACTGCTAACATCATTATTATTAAATGCTAAAAAGGCTCTATTATTTTTGCACAATATTCGAAAATAAAGTAAATTTTTAGCTGTGGTAAGGCTTGAACGAGTAAACAAAATATTTGAAGACGAAACCGTATTTTTATCTTAAACCGCGACTTTTCAGATCTGATGTTATCATGATTTGCCAAGTTAACTAAAAGTGGAAATCGAACTATGAATCTTTACACTAAAATATGCATATGAGTAAAATTTTAAGGTTTAAGATATACAATTTAAATGCTTAGGCAAGACATGATCTCATCTTTTATAACGAAAGAGAATGTATGGTCCTTATGTAAAAATGAATACACACACGTACATACATATGAGTATAGGCATTATTTAAAGGTAAATATATAGAATATACAGGATTATATAAATACATGAACCATATAACACATGAATTTTTAAAATGGATACTTTTTTCTAAAATGGATACAAGAACTATATAAATGAATACAAGAATTGCATGAACAATAAGATTGTATAGGAATATGGGAATTATTTATGGTTCATTTTTACAGGGCTCTTCTCTCTAGAATGATATTAATATAATAATGTAACATCCTAACTAATGCTAACTAGATGATATCTATGGGTTTTATAATACAGATTTATATACACAACATAAATCGGGTGGTTAAGTCTAGTTCACGTGGTCTGGGTACGCACTCTTGGTCATGCATAAATAGTTTCACGTTGTTCAGTGTCTCTTGTTTTTCTTTGTTCCCAGAATGATCCTTTCACCACAAATATACCGAGGATAATAGCACATACAATAATGATGCTAACGGCAGATGTTGAGAAAATTGTAACAGGTTGTAATATTTGTAAGAGGTTGTTTTGGTTATCATCCGAAATTTTAAACCGACTCAATTGATCATTCCATTCAGGGGCATGTAGCTCGGGTAGGATGGTCACAGGTTTTATGGGGAGATTTAAGATCTCTATGACGGGTTTAAATTTAATTTGCAACTGGAAGGGGTATGAGTTATTAATGGTAACCTTGTACGGGTTGTATATTTGGAGGGTTTTTGAACGCAAGGAGCAACCAATTGGTAGCCGAATAACCATAGGGATTGTGATGAGGGAATAATTTGACGGACACTCGAGAGTAGCGGCAGTCTTGTTCGCTAGAGAAACCCAGATGTCTGGTCCAATTCGTAGTTGGACGGTTTTAGGGGAATGAAATTTTTTAAATGAACATACCGGGACATGCCGGTCACGAATTAAGTCGATAAAACAAGACCTAGTAGTTGGAAGAATAACTGGTTTGAGTGGAGGGCAAACGAGTTGTTTATTTGGTTGCGGGAATCGGCAATGCCGGGCGTCGCTATCTGACATCATAGAAGAGGCTGACAGATCTTTGGTGAGGAAAACGTACGGTGGTACGGTGGGTAAATACAATCGATAGACATTAGAGTTGTTTTGGTATGGTGTTGGGAAAGGGTGAAATTTATATACGTCGTAAGTGAGGACATCGAAAAATGGTATAATTATGAGGTATGTGGAGGGGCGTGGTCCATGTACAGTCAAGGTGTATTTTAGAAATTGGGGGTAATTAGTGTGGTTGAGTGGGAATATGGGTGATAATTTTAATTGTGTCTGGGCGGTGTGAATCAAGGACTGAAGTGTTTCCCATGGTATCAGGGTGGAAAGAGTGATTTTTCCATGGGCTAGCTGGGTTGCACGCAAAACCTTGGAATGAATCGTAGTTATTCGTTGTAATTATTTATCGATTAGGGTTACTTGTAGGTTAATTATCTCTATTAATTGTAGATATCTTTTGTGTTCTTTGTATTGAGCTAACATGGATTCAAGGTATGTGAATCTGTCCGAAAGGGAGTGGAGGAAGCGATTGTTTTCGTGTAGTGACCTAATAGTTTGTTCTAACATGTGTCCATTATACTGTCGATTTCGCGCGAAGAGATTCAATTTGAATTCGATTCTTTTAATATCTTCTTCGATTGCTAATCCGAATAAACCTTTGAACAGTTTCCCTCCTATATTTATCAGTCCCCTTTTACTTCTTTGGTTAAAGTTTTCCGAATTTTTAGTTTCAGTTTGTATCCATGGTAAGGCTAATAATTCTGATAGGGCGCGTGCTGTAGTTTGAATATTTTCGAGGGTATTTTCTAACAGAACGTGACTAATCTGTTCTTTTCCTTGGAAGAAATTCTGGACTTTACTTTCAAACGTTTTTAATTGGGTTTGTATCTGAAGGAGATTGATTTTAATTCTAGCAGGGGGTTGCAAATTTATATAAAGGTCTGCGTGCCCTTTCAAAAATTTACCTTCTGCAAGTTTTTCTATAACAACTTCGGTAGAAATTTTAATGCTAGGGCGACAAGAGTAAATAATTTGGAAAATTATAAGGGGGACAATTTTATTCATTTCTACGCCTTAGGTTATACGGAGCTCGGGGTGGCTGTGTGGATATTTGTGTTTGTGGGCGAAGGGGTCGGCCTCGTTTTGGTGGCAATGGTGGTCGACCGTTGAGCTCGGATTCTGAGCGGGTTCGTTTCTTATGTGAAGGTTCTAGTTCACGTGGTTGATGCATTTGCGGGCGGTATGTAGGGTCCGTTCGTCGATCATCAATCGGTGAGGGTGATGACAGAGGAGATGGTGGAGTTGGAGGAGATGGTGGAGTTCCACTGAGTGATCCTCTCGAAGGCGTTTCTCCTGGGTCTGGGTCCGATGGGACGCTTGGCTCTGGGGCCTCCTCTTGTTCAGGGATTGCCTCGAGTGCTGGTGGTATTACGAGGTACCAATCTTCGTCATGGGTAGAGGTTCCCGCGGTGACCACTTCGGTTTTTTGATTCCTGCTCGATTTTTTAATACCTTGACTTTTTGAAGGATAGGCGGCTCGAACGCCTGGCAGCTGTTTTTTGGGAAGGTGTTGTTCGGAAGCTATCTTCAAATTGTCAGCGTGAATGATCTTTAGTTTGGAATGATCCCGGAGGTCGAGGATTTCATAACGATTTTTTCCGAGGTTTTTCATAATCCTATATGGGTCATCCCATTTTGGGTATAATTTGCAATGAGCACCTGGCGGTTTCACGCTCTTCAGATAACATCGCATACCGACGATTATAGTCCTTTGACGGGGATGACGCCGATGTTGCTCTTGCTCCATCTGTTGGCTTCCTGTAACAGGACGGCTCTTAGTCCATAGGAGGAAGCATCTGTGGCTATGATGAAGGGTCTTGTGTAATCAGGATATTGTAAGATTGGATGACAGGTCAGTTTATTAATTAAAGTTTCAAAGGCATGTTGGTGATCGGATTCCCAGTTAAATTTCGAATTTTTCTGGAATAAATTAGTAATGGGTCTAGCAATATTCGAAAATTGGGGGATAAAGTTCCGATAGAATCCAACAAAACCAATAAATGCACGGGCGTCGTCGATGGTTTTGGGTACAGGGCACCTTTCCAGGGCTTCGAGTTTGGCTGGATCAGGTTTAATTCCTGTGGACGAGAGTAGGAATCCTAGGTATACCAGGGATTCTTGTAAAAAATTGCACTTTGCAAGCTTCAGTTTAAAGTGTGCTTTTCTCAAGCGTGATAGCACATTCTGAAGGCGCTGAAAGTGTGTTTTTATGTCCGAACTGTAGACGATAATATCGTCAAGATAAACGAGAGCTTCGACACCTAATAGGTCGGAAAGGACTATATTCATCAACCTAGAGAAATTAGCAGGCCCATTTCGGACTCCGAAAGGTAAAACCTGGAATTCGTAATGGCCTCGGTTAGTGGAGAAAGCAGTCAATGCCCGAGATTCGGGACTGACCTCCATTTGCCAATAACCCGATGCTAAATCGAGGGATGAAAAAAGTTCGCTTTCCCTACGTTCAGAATTGTTTCCTGCATGTTTGGAATCGGGAAACGGTCTGGGATGGTAATGTTGTTCAGGCGTCTAAAATCTATACAAGGGCGAGATGTTCCGTCCTTTTTGGAGACGAGAATCATAGGAGCGGACCAGGGACTAGCTGAAGGCTGAATGACATCCTGCTCCAACATGTCCTTGATGTGTTCCTCAATAGTGACTAATTGGGAATGTGGAACCCGATAGGGAGGAATGAAAATGGGTTTGGAATTGGGTTCCAACTTGATTTCAAAAGGGACCAAATTAGTTCGGCCCAGAGGATCTCCTTTTAGGGCAATCACATCTCTATTTCTTATCAGGAAATCGAGAAGTGATTCCATTAGTTTGGGATCCTGTAAAGCTGGTGACTCCTGAAGGGAGTGCTCCAGACATTTCTTATATTCTTCTTTTAATACTGAAGGATTTAACTCTAAGGAACTGGAAACACGATTTATCATACTGATGGGGAAATCTGAATCTACTTCTACTGTGGAAACAGTTCCTATTTTCTGATTTGAAGTTAATTCTATAGGGCTTTTTCCTTTGTTTAAACAAACAACAGGGATAGCTGAATTCTGACTCTGACTAAGGACTTGGGCAATAAGAACATCTCTTTTGAAATTACTTTTCTCTGTAATCAGAGTACGCTCTGACTCTAATAATTTTCCTTGACTGTCGACTACTTTTGCTAGGAAACAAATCTTCTCATAAGGTGCTACTGTTATATGCTCGGTAGGGCATATGAAAAATTGTGAATCTGACTCTGGTTCGGCGACTAAAATTTGCCTTATTGGCGGAACTGAAGCTGGCTGAACTAAAACTGGCTGACTGGAAACTGACTGTGTTGATCCAACTGGATTCAACAACTGGAACTGATTACCCTGGGGTCTGATTTCTGGAGCGGTTGTCCCTCTGGATGCAACCGGCTGACTTGAACTGCTATCAAGTGGAGGGGGTTTCCTATTTCTTTCGGAAATCTGAACTGAACTAATTCTATTAGCATTAAGCTGTCTGTCATTCTCACGGAGATGGTGTGTCCTATTTCGACACTTTACTAACTTTCCGGCTGGGTAAATCTCCCATTGATTCCGGTTAAAAAAATCCATACCTAGTAGGATGTCTGTCTGAAAGGTGGCGACTGTGTCCACTATACAACATTTCGCGGGGTATACCGCGTTTCCAACTTCTAAATATAACTCAATTTCTCCGTATGTAGGTATGGGTGTGCCCGTAACTCCTCTGAGTTGGCAGGATGGTGCCTTAAGTTCATATTTGTAATTTGTACTCTCTATAATTCATCTACACATTGTTTCTTAATTAACGTCGCGTGTGCTCCTGTATCTAGGAGAGCAGTTAAATCTTGGTTATCGGTGCTACAATTTATTATTAAATCTAGGAGGTCCGCACCTATTATCCTGATGGGGAGTTTGTGTGCGTATCTGGGTTCATTACTGTAATTTAGGAGGAGGAGGTTGAACTGCTGCCTCCAATGTAGGGTCTAAAAAAGGGCTCGAATGGTCTTCTATGGGAGGACCTGGGTCATATTCTACGGGATTACCATACGCTGGAGGGTGTTCTTGAAAACTGTACTCTGGGGAGAAGATTCCTCCACGGGTACTTCTACGTACCGAACTAGCTGACCTTGCTGGTTGTACTGAGGTTTGTACATGGGTAAGAATGTGGTTTGACCCTGTGTCGTATCTATTGGGTTGGTGGTTCGACTGAGGCTGGGAATGTACTGTTCTGGGGATTGGATGACTTTTGGGATACGTTTTGGGAACGTGAGTTGTTTGGTTTCTGAAAGTGGGGTCTATACCCTGCAGGGGCTTTATCAGCACACTTTTGGCGATCGCCAGGCGATGACCATGTTCGAGACAGTGGGAGCAATAAGAGGGATAATTGCACTGGCTTATCATGTGCCCAAAGCTATCTCTTAAAAACACTGTTGGAGGAGGGCGTGTATTCTGGTTTGGGGGCTTGTTTCTGGGTGGTGTTCCCTGCATTAGCCTCGATTTATAGGTTGTTGTTGTTGTTTGGTTGTGTTGTTGTGGCTGCTGCTGCTGAATATAATGTTACAGTGGTTTCTCTACCCTTTCGGTAGTTCTGGTTTGCTAAATCGGGGTAATGTTCCCGTGTTTTGTTTATGGCTGCACTTACAGGTTTGTCAACATTTAAAAACTGAAACTTTTTTTTAGGTGCTGCGGGTAGGTTTTGATAAATGGTTGTTGCTACTATTAGATTTCTTTGTTTCGAAGTGAAAGTTATGCCACACGCATTTTCAGCGGCACGGAGGCCTTCTACAAGTTTATGTGTTCGTGTAATAAAATTGTTTAAATCTTCGTGTTCCTCTTTCTTCCATTTAGCTTGGAAGACTGAAACTGCTTCTACGTGGCTAAGGGTTGTGCAAGTGTTATTTCTTTAAAAAATTCTAATAAGTTTTGTTTAAAATCGTCCCATGTTGTAGCTTCGCTAATTGATGGGACGTAGGTGACTGTGTCATGAGCATTCCCTTCTTTAGGGTCGATAAATCTTTTGCTTCCCTAATTTTATATCATCATCGGTGATGTTTTCGCGTAAGAAATGTTGCTCTAAAGATTCAATCCAAGGTCTTGCGCGTGGTTCAACAAAGCGATTATCTATGGTCCCCTTAAAAATTAAAACAGTATGGGGAAGGTTTACTAGTCTGCCTAAGTTAATGTATGCTGGGGCGGGGGTTTGAGACTGAGACATATTGGCTGGTTCTGGATCTGAAGTTTGTGTGTTTGGGAGTATGTTTGAAGGGCGCGGGGTAGGTGGAAAAATGGGTGTAGGTAAATCTTCGATGTCAGAAAGCGCACCGTCTGAATCGCTCATATGTGAAGGTACTTATTAATGTGTTCTAATTAGGTCTGCTTGACGGATCTTAATTTATGGAATGATCACTTAAGGGGTTTTCCTAACTACACTATCTAAAAATATAAATGCACAACAATTTGCCTAACTAGGGAAAAATTTGAAAAGATTGCAAAGTAATAATAAAAAAAATGTAAACAAGATTATCTTGGTACTATGCTTGGTACATTAAATAAAATTATACTATACTAACTATAATAGTGAAAATAACTCTGTGACATTAACTCTTTGACATTAACTCTGAAAATACTGTTTTCAAAAAAAAAAAATGTATCACTGGTGTCTGAAGTGTTCACTGTGCTTTATGTTAATTCTGGCTCAATACTAAATATTAACTGTTAATAATACTGACTTTTCAAATGTTTAGAGATTATTTAAAAAAAGAGTTTTGTACTTAACACGATTCCTACGGCGAAATCCTTGGAGACGTCTCCTGAAAACGTGTCTTGCTGGCCGCTTGTTCTTGGATGAAAACTAGGCGTGGAGAACTTGGAGTCGTGAAGCACCGGTTCAAGGGTGGATGTGACGAAATAGAAGTCGTGACACGCCGGTCAACTGGGTGTTGGTTCTTGTTCCAGGGTCTGGAAGACTGGAAGAATCCTGGATGCAGAAGTTGTCAGTCGTGAAGATCCTGGTTAAATGGTCGCCAGTTGTTAACCCCTCCGTCTATGGCCTGGGTTGGTTCGAAGTCGACGGGGGTTCCAGTTAGGTGGCAGCAACGGATGTGTGACTTGTAGTAGTTTTCTTCTATATTACTCTCCGAGTTCTTCTATAGTGGCTCGGAGGACTCTGGTAGACTTACTAAAAATGCTGAAGATTCCGGACTCTTCTTGTAGCGTATCCGGAAAGTTTAATGACTAAGTTCTTCTGAAGAGAGCAAGGCTCGAAGGGTAAGATAAAGACTATCTTTTACTGTAATTTACTGCTAAAATGTACAAGTAGTGCTCAGCATTTGAATTAGCTTCTGAATGACAATGGAAGAGTTTTACTGGGGTTTATATACCACAAAACTGCTAACATCATTATTATTAAATGCTAAAAAGGCTCTATTATTTTTGCACAATATTCGAAAATAAAGTAAATTTTTAGCTGTGGTAAGGCTTGAACGAGTAAACAAAATATTTGAAGACGAAACCATATTTTTATCTTAAACCGCGACTTTTCAGATCTGATGTTATCATGATTTGCCAAGTTAACTAAAAGTGGAAATCGAACTATGAATCTTTACACTAAAATATGCATATGAGTAAAATTTTAAGGTTTAAGATGTACAATTTAAATGCTTAGGCAAGACATGATCTCATCTTTTATAATGAAAGAGAATGTATACAAAATATGAACATTGCAAAGCTGAAGCAGGATTCCTTATTAAGCGAAATCTAAAAAAATGATTATGAGATTTTAAAAACAAGAAGTCACCAATTATTTGGCAAAGTAGAGAGCAAATCAAAATTTGTATCCAAACTCGCTTGGGGCGATTTTGGTCCTTATGTAAAGATGAATACACACACACGTACATACATATGAGTATAGGCATTATATAAAGGTAAATATATAGAATATACAGGATTATATAAATACATGAACCATATAACATGAATATTTAAAATGGATACTTTTTTCTAAAATGGATATAAGAACTATATAAATGAATACAAGAATTACATGAAGAATAAGATTGCATAGGAATATATATATATATTATATATATATATATATATATATATATATATATATATATATATATATTATAACTTATATATAACCAAATTCACAAGTCAGGAATCTTGGGGAAGCTGTTATTAGTATGGCCGCAAAATATGATAATGCACATTCTGCTTGTAGAAATCTTCTAGACTTCTAATTTTCTAATGATCTTTGTGTTACTGTGCTGTTTCGTCAGGATTATGAAGAGTAGCTGCGCTAATTTTGTTTCCTGCGGTACTGAGCTGAGCGACTCTGATGAAGATATTCTTATAACGTCATGCATCCGAAAAATTGAGAATCAATTAGTATGGCCGCAAAATAATAAAATATTGTTGTGATGGTTGATCAATATTGCAAAAAGGGGAGGGTTCGGGAAAACCGAGAAAAGTATGGATGGAAATGCAAATATTGTCGTGGTATGGATTTGAAAGTGCCAATACACAATGTGAGCACTAGATCTACGGAGAGAATATAAAGACGCAATTAGTCGTCCAGTCAGGGCGTCCAAAGCTTGGACCCATCATATAGGTGTTACGATTGGTACGCATTTTATCCCCGCCCAGCTACACTGACAATCAATCATTACGAGCCGCTCTTAGTCTTTTGGGGCGGTGCTTGGGATTATGTGTATAAAAGGAAATATTTTCAGCTGGGAGTCACAGTAATTATTTTTCACCAGTGAATAAACACTCCCTCCGCCATGAGTCAAGAAATTTATAGTTTACCGGATTTATATCAAGATGGTGACATTCTAGCGTTGTCTACAATTTATCTTTTTAACGCTGCTGACCGGGATGGATTATTTCCAACGCAAACCGTTGATGATATTTGCAATGACACTCCATACGATCCGACGCAAGGAAGAGCAGTAGAAATGTAAGTGCCTATAATTTTTTTTTCAGTTAATTACTCGCGAATTGTAAGAAATAGGATTATTTCATCATAATATATATGGAGGGTTGTAGTAATTCACTTCGTCAAATACATCATTTAGGTTATCGCAATTGTAGATTAGTCTACAGTTATATCCTGTTTTGAGTCATTGAATATTTAATAGCAATTTTTTGCAAGTTTTTTATAAATGTTATTCGTAATTACCTCTTAAATTAACTTCTCTGGGCGGTTCAAAGATATCTTCACATTGTAATACTCTTACTATGTGTATACTCTGTGTATGTTTTTATTAAAAAAGATTCAGTATGAACATTATTCTTTATCCTTTAAGGTCCGATGAGGATTTGACACGTGTTATACAATCTTTTGAAGAACCTCGTGTCATGAACCTGAATACGGAGGAATTACCGAGATGTCAGCCCAACGATTGTCACATCATTAACGAAATAATGTAAGTGTTTCTTTGTTTGATCTTTTATTTGGTGGGGGAAGAAAACAAAATGTATTTTCATCAATTTATTAAATGAAAGAAATCATGTATTTAGTACAATAACCATCTTAAACTACAGAAAATACAAACTAACATTATTGGTTACAAATAGATACACGAACAAAACATCATACTATAAAACGAGTACGCACAATCGGAAAACGGTTTTTAATCTGTCTGCGTACCATTTCATCGTTTCGTTGAGTGTGACACGGGTCGAATAATTTTTAAAAACTTATAAAGTCTTTACCACGTGACATATACTTGAGAAATGAAATGCAGTACATTCCACAAGTATTACTAAAATATCCTTGTAACCGGAATGGTTTCCATACAACTTCGGGGATATGTAACTGGTCGAGAAATTTTACAATAACAGGGTCACTCCAGGGCTGAATTCCGAGTGAATCAAAAGAGTACACCCGGTCCCTAATTTTAAAATAGATTGCAAGCCAATGAATCACTTCATTACCGATGACATCTGTGTTCACAATAAGGCTACCGCAATCTCGCGTAGTTGGCAAATTCAATGTTTCATTCTTCGCAAACACACCGATAAATTTGGAACGTGTGATTCGTTCATTATTCATTACTCTCTGAAGTGTATTCGCATCCATTTTAAAAGTCAGTGATAACGCCCTTAAATCTGTCTACGTCTATTAGAGCTTGTGACTCGAGGTATACTAGTACACTAATAGGCGCTTCTATATGTTTGGTGAATTCCAAACTCACTGAGATGTTTCCGCTCTGTTGTGGGCTTAAATGCGTATTTACGCTAGCAGAGAATTCAGGTGTGATGTCAAACGGATAAAGGTTAAATTGATCAATGAATTCTTTCTGCGTTACCCCATTACCGAGCTCATCACAATCACCTGCAATATGGGCCAGATTACTATATGCTCTCGCGCAAAGAGGTAACACAGCGTCTGATGAATAGTCCATATCCAATGTTCCTCCCAAGGCAATGCCATTAACGTATAGAGTTATATTTTTAAGTCCGAAATTCTCGAATTTAAAGGCACTCTTTTTATATTTTCCATTCACCGAAGCATGGTTCTGCATTCCGATTAATATCGTTTTAGGAAGATTTCCCAGGGCGATGTTTTCTATCTGCTACGACGCCAACCCTGCAGGCACCGTTTATAGTTTGATTTGTACTCTGTTAATAGGGCATTTTACTGTTGCGTTTAGTAAATTTTTCTCAATTTATAGTTGTTTTGGTGAACTTAATTTTAATCGCCATACGCGGAGGTATGTCTCCATAATGTTAACCACAACGGGTTTTGCTCCCTCTTCTTGATCGCCATCCAGATTTAAGCAGATCTCAGGACTCGTGCGGGTGAGCTTTATTTTCATATCCACCCCATTCACAAGCAACGTATCCTGGAATGCGAAATCTGTATGCAGGCGTCCAAAACACTCGTATATCTTCTTTTCAGAATTTTTAAATTTGTCCTTTATACTACTTTCGTCTTTAGTTTGATAATATCCCTCGGCTCTTAAAAAGTATCCTTCGCTTCTTTGGAAAAGTTGAGGACATTTTCCAGATAGGCTCGTAGGTGATAGTAGCCCGTGCGTGCCGATATGTTGACCTGATTTAATATACGTCACACTGGTTGAATATGGAGTGCAGAAAGTTTGTTTCAGGGTATACAGCATATTTGTCATCGCAGTCCGTTCCATCAGAATGGGCTATACGTAGTTTAGCGTACATGTGCATACAGCTTGGATCAAAAAGTAAAGGCCTGAGCTGGATATCACGAATTCTATTGGAGCACTGGGGGAACTAATTGTGTTTAAAGGGTTAATTGTAATAAAGTCTCTGTGTTCAATAGAAACTTGAGTTGGGGCATCTCAAAGAGGGATAGCTCTGATTTACAGCTTTGTGAACTACACGGATGGATGAAGCGTGCCATGACGAGTTAGAAATAGTGCCACCTCTCCCGACAAGTAGTAAACAAACTATGATTAATGAGATCAATGTCCTTAGCTTATATCAGTCAAAAAAATGGTCAACCATAGGTTTCATTCGCTTAGAACACTTCCTTTTTGGTATCCTTTTATGCTTAATGCCACGTGGTGGTAATCCCTTCTTCCGGCCAGTCCTCTTCTTCCCACCACCACGCATTTTTCTCTGCATCTTTGACGATTTCATCCCGTGCACGTTTTAAATGTTTTTTAGAACTTCTTTAGGTTTAGTCCCAGCCAATATGTCTTCTGCAGTGTTAAGACCTGATTGTAGCGCTTTCCTTCCGAGGTATCTGGCATCCCTCTTCAGCATAGGAACAGCCGTACGTAATATGGTTGAAAAAATGGACCGAAGTCCACTACCACGATGGTATCTCACCCCTCGAGAGACGGTGAAAGGCTTTCTGTCCATTATAACTCGGAGCGTTGAAAGCGCAGCTTCACTGTTAAGCTCCCGTCACCGAATGGGAAATTTTTACCCTCAATCGTTTTTATATATATTGAGATATTGGTTATTAGATTAGTTGCGACATTCACATAATGGGGTCTGTCATATGTAATACTCAATCTCCTTCCTCTATGGTTGGGGATATTGGCAATGCGCAGCAGGCGTGCCTGGGTATCCCCAACAAACTGGTGCTCCACTATATTGCTGTAAATATAGCACATGTCTGGGGGCTGAGAGCTTTCACCCAATTTTTCCATCTTCAATTGATAAATTAAGCTGGACAATTCATGCTTTGCCTCGTGAAATGTCTATTTGGAAGGCTGATCGATATCGCCCCTCAGTCATAATTTTGAACACACTTCGGTCTCTAATATTTCTGTTAGCCTTTGTTTTTAGGATTAGAGTATGTGCAGGGTTTCCTTTGTTTACAATTTCGTATACTAAGTCAGTCGTAAGATTTGAGTTTTTAAACTTACGTTTAAGTCTCTCACAACATCCTCAGCCGAACTATAATGGCCCGGACCTAGTGTTACTAATGTACTGTAATACCGTGCAAGCTCAGTCCGGGCGATACGTATAGTTTCATCCCGAGATACCCCGGCTTTCTCACACTCATCAATGTCTCTAAGAATCGTAAAAACGGTATCTTTATAATCAATATTTAAAAAGAGGGTGTCCAGCTGAATTTCACATATTCCCACCTCATACGAATCACGGCCCAATTCAATGAGTCCATGGAGTTCTGTTACAAAGTTGGCTAGTGTGTTGTTAGGGTGTACAGACAGGAACGAGGAGAACGGGAGTGTGACGTAGAAATGGTTACGAGCCATGTTGCATACTATTTAAGTTTCATTATTGCAGCAGCTTTTATATAGGTGTTAAAGCTTTATGGGTACCTTAGCCATTTCACAAGGTACATTTTTCTCTTTCCTGAACCTTTGCTTCCTGTAATTTTCTCAATTTTAAACACATTTTTTCCTAAATTAAATGCCACTTTCTGCAACTCCTCGTGGTAAAAGCCTCCTGAGATTTCTTCCCCATTCAAATCTTCAACGTAATACATCATTATCTCACCTTTAGGTCTCACAGCCCTAACTTTAAAAATCTCACCTGTCCATCCTTGCTCAAATCCATTCGCGAATTTATTTCCCGAACGCGACAACCTTACATAACCATTGATTTTGGAACGCGCAGTGTGGCGGTGTACCATCTCTTCTCACCACTGGAAGCGTACCTCTTTCTAAAACCTCGTCAGGTGTTGTCCCAATCGTGCGAGGGTGTGAGCGGTTGTCGGATGATGCCAATGATTCCAGAATGTCTAGAAATCTGTTTGTGTTTTTATCTTTAAAATATCGGTGCATGGGCTCCTTTACGGGACGTTCAACTCTTTCAGCTAAAGAAGCCTTATGAATAGAATTGGTTGTGTAATAGCTGATATTAAACTCTGTCAACATGTTCTGAAAAGCACGGCCTATAAATTTTTTCCCCATATCAGTACAAAAATAGCCAGGAACCCTGTTTTCTTTTACCATCAGTGTTTTGGTGGCTTTAGCAACTGTTTCTGGTGATTTATTTTTCAGAGGAATTAACCACAGATATCTAGAGAATACATCTATTATGAATAGAGTGTAGCGGTAACCATCGTTATACACAGAATATCTTTGCATGCCTGTTAAATCGGCTTGCCAAATAGAGTCAATCGAGGCAGCTGTTGTCTTGGTTGTTTTAAACCTTTTTCTCACAGGCTTATGAAGTGTATAAGCGTTCTTCTCCAGCAAAAATCTCTCAACATCTTTTTTTCCTACTCCGTAAACACTTCTGTACACTCTATCTACGCCTCCGTAAGGTAGGAGGCTGGGTTAGAAATGTCATAATAACTTCTTCTTAATATGTTAGCCATTTGCGTATTTTAGAGGCACGTGGGTAGGGCTGACCGTTGTTTAACCTCTTCTTTCTCCTCTTCAAAGGTGTTACCGCCGGGTTTGATGGCGTCTTCAATTGTGTCACGTGCGTCGCATGTTCCAAGTCTTTTAACCTGTTCAGATTTCCTATAATTGTTTAGGGTACTTTTATTTGTTTTAGTCTTGCTTTAATATGCTTCCATCCTGATGGTGAGGGCCTATCCCACCTTCTCACCAGATCATGGACGATGTCTACGATATTCGATCCCTGTACCTATCCTCCTTCCACAAAGATCTCGCCTGTATCGGTCCATTGTATGACGTGGTCCTCATTCAATAGATTATAAAGACTTAAACCTTTATTCCTCAATGTATGTGGTAGGGTGCTTTTTAATACATGCTCGATATGTTGTGTGGCCGACCCACTAATCTTTGGTTGGTCAGCTCTATCGTCAGACACAGGTCCAGGTCCTATGCCACCATGTCCATCGTTCCCTGTGCTGTGCCTAATAACCACGGGAATCTCTGTCGTACTCGTGAAGAAATTTCTTGGTATAAGATTCTTTACTCATCAGATGTTTTTTCACTGTTTAATAGGGCTAGCAATTCGCTTTCCATTCTTTTAAGCCTGCTTTTACGGGGCTCTAGATCCATGTCTGGATTCTTTGAACTTTGCAGTGAAGCATACACCTCGTGTGGAATCACTACCACTTTCTTCATTATATTAATCTAGTCAGTAAAGGGCCCAGAACTGAAAATAAGATGGGGAGGAATGATTTCCTTATTTGTAGAATAATTCGTTTTTTCTTCCCTACAATTTGACTTTTACGAGCGAGTGCACGTATTTTGTTCTTGTACCGGCATAGGCGAGCCTTCTGAGGTGGTTTCATTGATACATTGCAATTTATAACTTTAAGACAGATTTCACAGATGCATTTTAAAAGTCGGAGTCGATATTTTTAATAAACATCCGCTGCATTACCCGGGGCAGTCGATGATAGATTTTTATTAATTCATGGTATTTCTTTAGCCTCTTTGTCATTCTGGAATATACACCATTTCAGGCTCGGTTGGGAATATATTCGTTCTTAGAAGCAGCCTAAACGTGTTTCTCGGATGAAGGTCGCAAAGCAAATATCCGTAACGCGTGCTTGTAGCTTCTTCATAAACTTCCAAAAACTCCTTACGCTGATTCGGGAACATTTGATTGGCTAATACCCTAATTTGTGATACATCTCTACGTTGCGCGAATAAGGCTAGATATTGTGTATTTAACGACACATCGCGCATGTATCTATTTTTGAAAAATAGATTCTGATTGATGAAGAACACGCTTATGTTAAGATGGTGGGAGAATACTGTAAATGTCTCGGCAAACGTTTTATCCATCTCCAACATGAGATCCTCAATTACAATGACTGTATGTTCATTTCCCTTCAACGAATTAACATCATATACACCTTTGTGGAACAAAACATCATCTTGGTACTCGTCGAACACTGATTGATACGTCGAATGTGAAGATGTTTAATTTGTGGAAATGAACGTGTGGTGAGTGGTAAAACATTAAAACCGTTATAAAATGTGTTTAGTTCGTGAAAATTACCCTGAAGGAAAATGCCTTGTGCGTATTTAGGGAAGTGGGAGTGATAAAACATTAAAACCGATATTACTTCGTGTGTCGCAGATGGAAAATTTCTCAAAGCACCTGCCCAATATAATGGGATACAACGATTCATGTTGGAACATCGCCGTACACGTTTCATTAGCTTACGGTGTGACTCACTCCTCCAGTCGAGCCGACGCGTTGCTTGTGGCTCATAGTTATCTCAGAGCTTGATCCGAGTTGACGAGCGCTCCTCGAATACGATGGAACTTCCTTTGAGCAGCATTCTCAACGCCGTGTACGATGTGTCCGTGACGAAGTCGTTGCGCTTGTTCAGGCGTAAATCTGGTGTCGTTAACTATTTACTGGAAACGGATTGTAGACAAACAAACAAACGGAATGTTGTTTATTTAAGTGTCGAGGAGATGAATAGAATCTTCGTGATAGTTGAGAAGTGGAGTGAAGATCGTTATAAAATTCCTACAGGTATAGGTACAAGAAGAGAGCAGATTAGTGACACCCCCTCATATGCCATTGTATGTACGTTGTGTATAAATAACGATCGGCCATGCATTGATATACGGCTGATGTGGAAGAATGATTCTGATAATAACGCTCTTGTCCCTACGCGAAACCGTTTCATCCTCGACAGAATGTTTGAAATCGTCGGATTCCGCAAGCTGAAGCCTACATTAGACGCGCGTGTTACGGATATGCTTTATTTTGATACGGTTCTTGAATACGCATACATCGCTCTGCTCGATGGGTTTACCGAGTGTAGGACTGAACAAGGTGAGAACGGTCTAGAGCTGGAGGATTATTTAAAAAGTTTAGACTTTGAAATATCATGAACTTTGGTACAAAACACTTGATTGGTACATGGCTGATCTCACCTACACCGTTCACCCTGAAGAACTATTTATTTATATAATGAGCAGCTGTCGTAACGATTTAGAAGATTATTTGAACTGTCGCTATGCAGTGTGAAGAAGAGTTCACGCTTGAAAAGCTCAGATCGGTAGAAATAAACCCTCGATTGGAAAGGCGTGTTTATAAACTTGTATTTGACGTTGTGGCTAACGATGAACTCTTTGTGCGGCTTTTGATTGTATTGTAGACGTATTTAAAAATAACTTGCCAACCGGTTGTAAAGTGGGAACAAAAATAGTACTGAACGATATGAATGCCCTTCATATCGAGTACAGGTTTCCCTATATACCTTAAGCGGTGAAATATTATTAAACTGCGTATACTGCGTAATGCAGAGCAATAACGACGTAATTGTTGACTGGATTACGTGTGAGTTTAGTGTATTGCGCTGTAAAACAAAGTGAAATGTATTTATATATTTAACATAATTGTTATATTTAACATACAGTAATTTAACATAATTGTACTGCTATATTGATGGCTATACGTTTTGTATTTCTTATTTTTTATTTTGTGCTGTAGAAGATAAAATGTATGTATTTATTTATTTATGTAACATAATTATATATATATATATAATATATATATATATATATATATCCTTTACTGCTATATTGATGGTTATACGTTTTGTATTTCTTATTTTTTGGATTTTGTTTTTTATCATTCCAATGTATATTTATTTCCTATATATTTCCACTGTATTCTGATCATTCCAATGTGTATTTATTTTCTATATATTTCCATAATATAATTGTGTATATATATACTATATATTTCTCCTGCACTGTTATATTGACCGTTATATTTTTTGATATTATGCATATTCCTCGTTCATATTTCTTATACTATTATTATTTTTAATTTTTTTGATCTTTCAAATGTATATTTATTTTCTATATATTTACAATATTTAATAAACAGAATGATGTAATGTTGTTTTATTTAATTCTTTTGGTTGTAAACAATTATACCAAATGGCTGGTTACGCCTTCTAATCCAACTGACGGATTTCTAAGCCAACTGTTAAGAATTAATTAAATAAATGGCACAATCTGGCAACTCAACCTGAACAAGCCATTTACGCCTTCTAAGCCAACTGTTAAGAATTAATTAAATAAATGGCACAATCTGGCAACTCAACCTGAACAAGCCATTTACGCCTTCTAAGCCAACAGTCAATAATATAGGCTTTAATTACAAAAATAGCACAACCTGGCAACTCAACCTGTACAAGTCATTTACGCCTTCTAAGCCAACTGGCGGATTAAGCCAACTGGCGGATTTACAACTAATAAAACAGCGGCTGGTCGGCTGAAGTGTTAATATGGACTTGGCTCCTGCAGGTGAACATCTCTTTCTCTCCTTCTCCTATCTTTCTCTTGGGGGATAACGCCGCCTCCAAGTTTCATGACCCTTGTTGCACCTGCAACATTCCCCTCCCCCTTTGCAGCATTGAGTTGTTGCATAACCTCCCTCCCCCTTTTGCAACATATCCCACCCCCTTTGCAACATTGATCATTTTCTCTGCAATCGTCCATTTTGCGCCCACACTACTCCCTTGTTTATTTAAGTTCGTTTTCCTGCGGTGTCGCTTGTTTTGTGGCCCTATGGCTTGTCGAGAGAGATCCGTTTCCACCTACCTATTCTGGTAGCTTCTTGCCCGGAAGCGGTTTGGCTCGAGAGTTTCCAGCTGTGTCAACTGCATGCATTGGATGACATTTGTGTATTGGATGTATTGTGTCTGCGATGTTTAAAAATTTTTTTTTTGGCTTATTGTGTTCCTATTGTTATTCGTATTGTTATTGTTATTCCTATTGTCATTTAAACTTTGTCCTTTGGGTTCGTCGGGAGATGTTGATAGTAGCATTTTTCTCCGTATATGCAGGTTCTATATTTTGCGTAAGTCCTGCAGATGCCCGGGTGGTAGAATTTGCATCTGTCTCCAAATTTACAATGGCCATTATTATAGAAGACACTGCATAGTGGGGGATATTCATATATACATTGGCCTTTTTTAAATCTGCAATTATCTTTTATATAATATCTGCATATAATTCCTTCCCATATTTACTCGTGGCCTTTGTTTTTTGCTCCTTATTGGGGGACAGTTTCACTCCCACTCCATTTTCTTGATTGCCCTCTTTTCTTTTCCTATTTTTGCTATTTGTGTTAATGTCCTTCGTTGCCCTTATACAGGGTGTTCGGAAAGTCACTGTGCACTTATATAATTAATGTTAATTAATGAAGAACTGACAAAGGTGTTTCAAAATAAATAAGACGGGTCCAGGCCTGTATTGCTGTTAAAGGACATCACTTTCAACACCTTTTATAAGTTCTGATGGTCCCATCCATAACGTCTATCATATATGCAATGTTATTGTATGCTATTAAATAAATATAAGTGCACAGTGACTTTCCGAACACCCTGTACTATCTTTCCTCTTTCCTCTTTTATTTTCTTCTCGTAGTCGCTTTCTGCTTTTAATACCATAAGAGAGTTTATTTCGGTCATGCAGTTTTCTCAGAAAAATTTTATCCTATTAAGTTGCTTCGCGTTCGTTATAAGGGAAATTTTTTCATCTCCCCATTCTAGGCATCTAAAACCAAAAAGCAGCTGACAGAGATCGCACCTCATCGCCTTTGTCTCATTTGTTGCATCATTGCAGATACCACAGAGTTGAAGGAATTTATTTACAATTTCCATGTTACTGATAGAGGGTAGCCGCTGGTGCATAAAATTCACTCAAAAAGGGTATTATGGGAACTATTGGATTGGGGTTGACTCAAGCTGAGTGAGGGAAAGCATTCTCCGTTACTGCGGGGAATGGGGGAGGTGGCACGCTGTATAATTCTCATTGATTGGTGAGAATATATATATATATATATATATCTACAGGGTGTACATAAAGTCAGGATCTATTTTTGTGAAGCACTTGGAAATTATATGGAATTCAATGATAAAATGATAAAGTGGTAACATTTATTAAATAATTAAGAGTAGGATTCGACGTGACGCCCATCAGTATCCCTGCACAGCTCAAATCGTTCCGCAGCATTTCTAAACACATTCTGGAGCATTTGCGGGGTTATGTTATCTGCAGCAGTTCGTATACGTGTACGTAAGTTTTCGAGACTCGTAATCTTCGTCTGATAGACGTGCGATTTGATAAAGCCCCATGCAAAGAAATCTAAAGGGGTTAAATCTGGTGATCTCGCTGGCCAAGGTCTGTTGCTTCCGCGTCCGATCTAGCGATTTGGAAAATGTCCATTTAGATAATCCTGAACAATTTTGGCATAGTGACAAGGAGCACCATCATGTTGATAGACGACGGGGATAGGATTGTTAGTACCGTCGTCTATCAACATGATGGTGCTCCTTGTCACTATGCCAAAATTGTTCAGGATTATCTAAATGGACATTTTCCAAATCGCTGGATCGGACGCGGAAGCAACAGACCTTGGCCAGCGAGATCACCAGATTTAACCCCTTTAGATTTCTTTGCATGGGGCTTTATCAAATCGCACGTCTATCAGACGAAGATTACGAGTCTTGAAAACTTACGTACACGTATACGAACTGCTGCAGATAACATAACCCCACAAATGCTCCAGAATGTGTTTAGAAATGCTGCGGAACGATTTGAGCTGTGCAGGGATACTGATGGGCGTCACGTCGAATCCTACTCTTAATTATTTAATAAATGTTACCACTTTATCATTTTATGATTGAATTCCATATAATTTCCAAGTGCTTCACAAAAATAGATCCTGACTTTATGTACACCCTAATATATATATATATATATATATATATATATATATATATATATATATATATATATATTAGGGCATTCTGCGGCTATAGGGGTGATGTACAAAGTTTGGAATTCAATACCACACACATGTTTAATCAAGTCCATTTATTAACTGAACCAAATTTTATTCAATTTGGGTAATATTTACTGGTCCCCCAAGAGCCTCCTTCGAGTCTTAGTGGGAAGATTATGGAATCAGCTGAACAAAAAATGTACTTCCGTAACTTTACATCCAAAACAATTAACAGAAACCTTAGTCTTTTCAACACATTAAGAAAACTGAAAAATTTACCAACATATCCATAGGGATCATATGTAATGGGACTTCTTTGCACTGGGCATGGTCTTCCGATGATGCTCGATCACTTGGAATGCCAATTCTTTCTCGTCTTCGCGCTGGGTGATCGAGCTGTTGAAGTCAGTTGCGAGCTTCACCGCTCGCTCAGCGCAGTCATTGACGACCCGAATGGCCCTAACTCTCTCCTTCTTCGCCACCAGGTCCTCCAGGTAGTGGGGAACTTTGAGTCCCATGCATTTGAAGAAGTTAGCAGTCCGTTTAGTCACGAAGTCTGGGAGAGTGAGCAGATACGGCGATTTCATGCACTTTGACTCGCATTTTCTTAGCCCCTTCTTGCGCGCAGGGACCTCATGGAGATTTTTAAGCATATGCTTCCTTTCCAAATTGTCTACCTTATCCGAGAAAAAGGCGAGACCAACAAGATCTTCACTGAGGTACCAGAGGTGGTTCTGAGCCTTGGCTATCGCAATGGTTGCAACTGCCTCGTCTTTGGTCTTGTATCCTTCAAGCTGTCGGAGGAGCTCGATGTCGTTTCGAGGAGCATCGACGCCACTGGGTGCCTCAAACCGCGCTCGAAGGTAAATCGTAGTGGAGAATACGTTGATGCGTCGCAGCGCCTTCTCTTCCGACGGCGTTAGGGAAAACTGCCTCCGAAACAAGAAGATCTTGAGGGAATAAATTCCTTTTGCCATCCACCTAGCTCGGTGGAATGCTCCGGGATAGCGGAAGAGACTCTTCTTCTGCTTCCTTGGAGGGACGGTTGCCCCCAAGAAGAGAAGCGCCAGCTCCATGTATTCTTGGTAATCATCTCGGTCCTGCTTCTGACTGAGTCTGGCACTGATGAATTCAACAACACTGTTCCGGTTATCAGAGACAAAAGTCTGCAAGGGGTCAGGGTCTTGCGGGTCATCTTCAAAGGGATAGTAGCTGCCATGGTCAATGAAGCTCCAGTAATCCCTGAAACGAGCAAACAAAGGAATGTTCGGGCCAGAAGAAGAAAAGAACTTGTCGAAGACTGCAGTGACCACCAACTCGTGAGTGTGGTGGCGGCAAGCGAAGAAGACGAGTGGACGCTGCAAGCCTTCTTCAATTGTGACACATGCTCCTGTGTGGAGACCTGTATTTGCCGCCGTTGTGTCACAACATATTCCTGCAATGAATGGTTTCACCTTCGGCCAATTGTCCAGCACGGTGAGTATGGCATCTCCCATTGCTCTTCCGGTTCCTGATGCAATTTTTAGAATGGCCAGCAGCTTTTCGAAGCCTTCTCCTGATACAACGATGGGTAAGCGATCCGACTTACCACCTCGTTCGTCGGGAAGGATCTTCCCATCGAAGTGGAGAATGCACGGCTTCTGGGGGTCAAAGTTGGTCTTAATGTCCTCTGCAATTCTGTGTCGTGTTTTGGTTCTGGCACCGTGAATGGAGGTCGCTGAGAGCGTCAATTCTCGCACATTCACCCCAGCTGCTGACAGGGCAGGAGCGACGATGGTTATGGCTTTTTGCACGCTTATATTTGTCCGGTCAAGGGCCGCGACGAACTGGGGGTCATCGATAACGCGGCGAGGGGCCATCATCATGGCTTTTGGCTGAGAGCCACATTGGCGGAGGCGGTGGCTGACCTGAGTGAATTCCTCTCCCGAAGACTCGGTGGAGCTGGACGAGCTGCCAGTCAATTCTGCATCTTCCTCTGCATGCTCCAGCTCCCGTATTCGTTTCATTTCCTCCTTAGACTTGTGTCGTCGTCGCTCCTCGTTCTCCTGCTTCATTGCCTTGGCCTTGGATGCTTTGGCAAATGCAACGTCTTCTGGGCCAATGACCATCTTTCTCATTGTCCGTTGGTCTTTAAGGAAGTCGCAGTCCTCTTTATTTGTCTTCGAAGATCCAGCTTCAGAGTGAGCAACATCAAACAAGGTCTCCATGTCGAACAAGAACTGTTGTTCATGAGCTCGCTGTGTTTCCGTTCGTCGATACTTGTGATTAGACAACTTCACGTACCTCTCGTGAAGCTTTTTGAGCTTGGCAACAATGTATAGCTTGTGGGATGTCTTCAACGATGCTTTTGTCCACACCTCCATGAGTTCTTCGGCCACATCACTACATGCTCTTGGAAGGCTTTGCTTCGTGACTCGTTGGATGAAAAACAGACGCTTTCCAACTTCACCCATGGTGGGAAGCTGTCTCATGGAAGAGAAATCCTCCTCCCTGAGGTGCCCGAGAAGCCACAAACTCACTTGCTTGCGTGTTGTTGCCATCTGTGAAATAAATAAGACTCATTAGTAGTGGTACGACACGTCACACTGATAACACAGTTTGTAGGCAGGCAGCAGACGCCCACCTAGTGGGGATGGGTTGATGAACGGAAAGTGGTTGTGTGTGTGTGTGTGTGTGTGTGTTTGGGGACGAGTAGTACTAGTCGTGTGCTCGTGTCGATTGTGTGCTCGTGTCAATACACTCGCTGTTTCAACGCTCTACAAGTTGACCCAAACCTACAAGGGGCTTGGGGGAGTGGAAGGAATGAGACTATCAAGGCCATTTTTTGTGTGGTTTCTTTTTAGTACAAATGGATCCAGTTTAGCATATGTGCGTTGCTGGATTTCGAACTTCGTGTTTTCGGAATGCCCTAATATATATATATATATATATATATATATGTATATATAATATATATATATATATATATATATATATATATGTGTGTGTGTGTGTATCATAAAAAACTCAGGGAACCATTCTGAGTTCATTCCCATATATATATATATATACATTCAACTGCAAAGAACACGCAGTATAAATAACGTAAAGAACGACGCTTGTATAGGAGATATTCCGCGCAAGAATATCGTCTTGCGCGGAATATCGTCTTGCGCGGAATATCTCCTATACAAGCGTCGTTCTTTACGTTATATATATATATATATATATATATATATATGGGAATGAACTCAGAATGGTCCCCTGAGTTTTTAATGATACACACAGACAGTGCATGGAACAAGGAACTCTTCTGGGATAATTAAATCCACTATAGTCCGAATAAGTAATGGTAAATGACAAATACCATAGTTTTTCTTTTTCATGATGCTAGCCCGACGTGGGCAACGGGTCACTCGCAAAGAGGTCCCATAAATATAGCTTCCCTCACCAGCTGTCTGCTTTGCAGATAGCTGGTGAGGGAAGCTATATTTATGGGACCTCTTTGCGAGTGACCCGTTGCCCACGTCGGGCTAGCATCATGAAAAAGAAAAACTATGGTATTTGTCATTTACCATTACTTATTCGGACCATAGTGGATTTAATTATCCCAGAAGAGTTCCTTGTTCCATGCACTGTCTGTGTGTATCATATATATATATATATATATATATATATATATAATATATATATATATATATATATATATATATATATATATATATATATATATATAATATATATATATATATATGGGTACTTCAATAAGTATTCGCACTTTTTATTTTAATGAAAATATAGTATATATAATATATACTCGTAATAACGAGCCAAACTGAGATCTATAGGCTTACTTAGGCTAGCAACAGTATAGCCTTATTTAGGCTACTCGTAGCTGTCACATATCGTACGAGTAGTGAGCATGGCTGCGCCGCTTTCAGTTTGTACCCTGGAAGAACAGAGATCCGTGGTTCGTTTTTTTTGGGGGGCAGAAGGTGTGAAAGGAGCTGAAATTCACACGCGTTTATGTGCTCAGTATAGGAATAATGTGTTACCACGGCGAAGTGTGTACGAGTGGATTCAAATGTTCAAGGAAGGTCGGACATGTGTGACAGATGCTCAGCGCTCAGGACGACCGTCACCAACAACCAATGGTGACAAGCAGGAAGAAGCCAGAGCCATGATTTTCAATGACAGAAGATTAAAAATAAAAGAAAGTGCATCTTCATTGGACATCAGTCAAAGGTCAGCCTATTCCATAGTTCATGACATTCTTGGCTTTCACAAGGTTTGTGCAAGATAGATGCCCAAACACTTGAGAGAAGAGCACAAGCGTAATCGTATGGACGTCTGCTCTCGTCTTTTGGCGCGGTATAATAATGAAGGTGAAAACTTTTTGGAGCGCATTATCACTGGAGATGAAACCTGGATCCATCACTATGAACCAGAAAGCAAACGACAGAGCATGCAATGGAAGAATTCAACATCTCCCGTTGCAAGGAAGTTGAAAGCGCAGCCGTCAGCAGGAAAAATTATGCTAACACTGTTTTGGGATACACGAGGCCCTATCCTTGAACATTATCTAGAGCGTGGAACTACAGTAACAAGTGCATCGTTTTCTGACATGCTTCGGAATGAGTTAAAGCAAGCAATTCGCACAAAATGGAGAGGGAGATCGTCGGAAGGTGTTATTCTGTTACACGACAATGCGCGCCCTCATACCACTGCACAGACTAGAAAATGCCTTCGAAAACTTAAATTTGAAGTTCTCGATCATCCAGCCTACAGTCCAGACTTGGCTCCTTCCGATTTTTACCTGTTTTCACCACTAAAAGACGCTTTCAGAGGTCAGCGATTCCAAGGCGATGATGACATGAAGGAGGCGGTGCATGACTGGCTACGCACACAGCCAAAAACATTCATTTGTGATGGCATTAGGAAGCTTGTAGATCGCTGAACTAAGTGTATTGAGAAACAGGGAGACTATTTTGAGAAGTGATGTGTTAATAACACTGGTCTACAGCCAAAATGCTTCGGAAATAAAAGTAGTAAATCTTTACTAATTTTGGGTCACTGAATACAAAAATCATGCTTAAAATTGCCAATTGGCTCTATTTATAAAGATATCAGGCAACCCTGCACCCTACTAACTGGACTGCATCTGTCGCGTAATATGTAGACGCCTGTGACACAACGACGCATTGACTCTACTGCGCATGCGCGTAGTTATATTTTTTATTTTAATAAAGTAATGTAAATATATACATGTGTATATACAATAAAATGTAATTTTAAATTTATCTATTACATTATGTATTTGTAAATTATTTATTAAAAAATAGATTGGATCATTTTAACATATTGCTTCCCATAATGTTTTTGATATTAGTATAAATGTAATACTAACCTAACTTAACCTTACCTAATTTAAAATTATTAAAATGCAATATAATTACATTAATTTATTAAAATAAAGAAAAAAATAACTACCGCATGCGCAGTAGAGTCAATGCGTTGATGTGTCACAGACGTCTACATATTACGTCACAGCATCAGTTCATTCGTCGGAAGTCATAGAGTGCACTCTTGTCAAACTTTTTGTAGTGTTTGCTTTTGAAACTGAATTTTTTTCAGCCTAATTTGAACAAAGATGCCTCATAATTGCGTTAACAGTGTAGATAACTTCTGTTATGTTTGTGGAGAATTGACTTTTGCATCACAAAAGCGTGTTATAACCGCCGTGATTAGGAAAGCCTATCACCTTTATTTTGGCTGTAAGATTGGAGATCAGGACAAGAGCTGGGCCCCACACATATGCTGCAATACTTGCGCAACAAACCTTCGCAAATGGTTGAATTGGAAAAGGAAATCTATGCCTTTTGCAGTGCCATTGGTGTGGAGGGAACCAACAGATCATGTCAGAAATTGTTACTTCTGCATGGTGCCTCCAGTCAAGAAAGGTATTTGCAAGAAGAAAAAGTGGATTTTACAAAATCCGAATATACCCTCTGCTATACGCCCGGTACCTCACGGCGAAGGACTACCCGTTCCTCAGCCCGCACACTCATTCTCTCTGGAGTCAGAGGACGAGGAGAATGCAGGAACCTGCGGAACTTGTGAGCCTTCAACTTCACAAGACCCTGAATTTGTTTATAACTTGACATCTTCAAAACCGCACATGATAACTCAGAATGAATTAAACGACCTTATCAGAGATTTAGAACTGCCAAAGAGTAAGTCAGAGCTGTTGGGCTCCAGATTGCAGCAGTGGAATCTCCTCGCTGAAAATGTTAGAGTGTGTAAGTTTCGTGACCGTGAAAAACATTTTGTCCCATTCTTCATCATGGAAGGTGACCTTGTAGCTTGCAACGACATCGATGGTCTGATGGCAGCTCTCAACATTATTCACAATCCTGATGAGTGGAGACTGTTCAATGATTCATCGAAGTTGAGTCTAAAAGCTGTTTTGTTGCATGTTGCCAACGTATTGCCATCAATTCCAGTTGGTCATGCAGTCCACATGAAGGAAACATATGACAACATGATACTGCAACTTTTTGAACTGCATAAACTATGACAAACATCAGTGGCAGGTTTGTGGTGACTTGAAAGTTGTTGCTATAGTGCTTGGACTGCAGAAGGCTACACTAAGTATTGCTGTTTTCTGTGTGAATGGGAGAGTCGGGCTAGGACTTCTCATTACATCAAGAAGGATTGGCCACTCCGACACTCATTGGAACCTGGAACAAAAAATGTTCAGTATCTTCCACTTGTAGAATCGAGCAAGATTTTGTTACCACCCTTACACATCAAACTGGGCGTCATGAAAAATTTTGTTAAGGCTATGGATAAAACGGGGGCAGCTTTTAAGTACCTCGGTAGTAAATTCCCAAAGCTCAGTGAAGCAAAAATCAAGGAGGGTGTATTTGTTGGTCCACAGATCCGCGAGCTTTTTAGAGATGAGGAGTTCAACCGTATCCTAGGTGGTGAGGAGAAGACAGCGTGGAATGCTTTCCGGTTAATAGCAACCAATTTTCTCCGAAATACCAAAGCTGACAATTACAGGGAGCTGGTGGAAAACCTGCTGTTATCCTCTCAAAAAATGGGCTGCAATATGTCTTTAAAGATATATTTCCTCCATTCGCACCTGGAATTTTTTCCGGCCAACTGCGCAGCAGTCAGCGATGAACATGGTGAACGTTTCCACCAGGATATCTCAGCGATGGAGAAACGCTACCAGGGGAAATGGAGTCCATCATTGTTAGCAGACTACTGCTGGGCAATAACAAGAGATGCTCCAGAAGTTGAATACAAGAGACAAGCAAAGAAGCGACGGGTTGAATCAATATAAGTGACTGCATTATACAGGTATGTTACTAATATATGGTATACATATACGCAAAATGTGTAACTTAAATTTTCTTGGAAACTGTAGCCAAGCGACTGTTTTTATGGTCATATTCGTTTTCAGCACCCCAAAATCCATAATAGGAAACACATTTTATCTCCAAAGCACAAACTTTTTCAAAATTTGTAGACCAGTGTAGTGCATCAGATGTGAAAATAAAATTGTGAAAATAAAAATGGGGATACTTATTGAATTACCCTCGTGTATAATAATATATATATATATATATATATATATATATATGATATATATATATAATATATATATATATATATATATATATATATATATATATATATATACACAGGGTGTCCCATAAGTCCGGCATCATAGGAAAACTAATAAAAAAAGGCAAAACAAAAGCTTTTATTTACAGAGCGTGCTCAATATGTCCACCATTGTTTGCAATACACAAATTCAGACGTGATACCCAGTCAGCAAGCACACGGTAAATGATGTCAGGAGTAATGATGTTACATGCCCCAATAATGCGCTGCCGCAAATGTTTAACACTCCTAATTTTCTCTGCATATACCAGCGCTTTCAAGTGGCCCCACACATAAAAATCTAGTGGCGTGAGATCCGGGCTTCTAGCTGGACATTCCACAGGCCCTCGACGTCCTATCCAATGACCAGGGAATTGTTGGTACAGGTATTCCCTTACTTGGGTGCTGTAATGTGCAGGAGCGCCGTCTTGCTGGAACCATGTTGGGAAATTTCCTTCTTCGTTCATGACACTAACGAATGCTTCTTCATTGAGCATACGTAGGTAGGTGCCTCCAGTGACATGTTCATCGAAAAAGAGGGGGCCTATGATGCGATCCTTCCAAATGCCACACCATACCACCACCCGAGATGCACCTTGTTCCTTTTAAGAGGTATAGCAGTGAGGGTTGTTTTGAGACCAGTAGCGGGTGTTCTGTCGATTTACCTCACCATTTCCATAAAAAAACAGCCTCGTCACTGAACAGAATGATGGACGGGAAATTGGCATCCCGAGCATAAATTATGGTGTGTAGAAATAGAAAAATATGAATTTCTCCTATGATGCCGGACTTATGGGACACCCTGTATATACATATGTATATATATATAATTAGGCCGGGTCGAAATTTTTTATTACGTACATAGTGTGAAGTGGTTCAATCAATCATAGTAACACCCTGGTAAAGTATTTTTGAATTCTGAGGATCCCCCCCTACCGGTTTTAGTTTTTTCAGAAAAATTGTAAAATTCGAGATAATTTTCGATTTAATTCGAAATTTTTTTTATTACAAAAGTTCTCTTGTAAAACACTGTTATATTTATTTTTTAATGAAACCAAATTTAAAAAATACAAAAGTGCATGAAAAAAAAAATTTAATACATAAATTTTTAGCTATTATTATTTATTGGTAGAAATTCAGAAATTAAGAGAGAAATTCAATAAAATTTTTGACCTAAAACTAATGTTTTTTTTTATTCCTGCCATTGACCTTTCGACTCAAAAGTAGGCAGTTCTTTTCTAGACTCTAAACTTCTAAAGTATTTAAAATAAATTTATGCCGATTAATATAACCAATTCTTTCCTGGCTAAATTCAGCTACTAAGTTCACACCCCTTTCAACGCTTTGGCTGTGACATGGAAAATCTAGTATTTCTAGAGGTTTAGTTCTAATCTGAAGCAATTGCTCATTGGTAAAATTACTTAGCAAAGGTGGAGGAGTGATTATCTGCTCATTCCAAATAATCAAATCAATATAATCATTTGCTAGAAAATTTATAGATCTTGGTAGCTCAAAATTTCTGCTGCAAAACACTGCATTGTGGCTCCTTTTTCTAGTAGCCATAATTTAATTTAATAAGATTTTAAGTATATTTTATTTATTACTGATATTTTAAAATTAAATAACGTATTTTAATACAAACTTTTAACACTCTAGGTACCTAAATAGGAATCTGGAAAAAAAAAGATAATAATGTAATATTAGGTCTTATATCTGGTGCTATGAGTCAGCACCGGATTTAAGACCCCCCCCCATCTCAAAAACAGTTGGTAAATGGTCTATTCTGATGTAATTCGTGCCGGGGAACCCGATTTTGGCCATCCGAAAGCAAAAAAAATAATATTTAGGGTCGATTTTTAAGATTTTCGATTTTTGGCCTATTTCCCATACAAATTCATATGGAAAAAAGTGAGTATCGGTAGGTGGGGGTAGCGAAGGTCCCACAGCCTTGATTTTTGGTGTGGATACTACTATTACAAAATGATCAACCTCACAATATGTACCTAAGCAAAATCTTGACCATGACCCCTTTTCGACCCGGCCTAATCATATATGTATATATGTATATATACATATATATATATATACATTTTAGCTGCAAACGATACATAGTATAATTAATGTAAAGAACGACACTTGTTGAAGAGTGTCCGCACAAGAAGAAGAGAGAAAGTTTTTCATTGCTCGTTTTCTCTCCTCTTCTTGTGCAGCCGCTCTTCTAAACAAGCGTCATTATATATATATATATATATATATATATATATATATATATATATATATATAATGAAAATAACCACGAAGAAAAACGGAAACACAGAATGGTGTTCAAGCGCGTTCGTCTAATGACATCGTCAGGAACACTGAAATAAATAATAAGTTCGAGACTATATATAGGTCGCCAAAAAAAAATAGAAAAATAAAAACTGTAGGAGGAGCATATAAATTTATAAGGAAAAAACTACCAGAGTTTTCGCATTTTGAACGTCTTGTCTAAATCCGTTCTGAACGAATTCAAAACAACAGGATCCAGTGAAAAAAGGCCCTGACTAATGTTAAAATTATTTGGAAGTTGAATATATATGTGTATATGTATGTATATATATGAATATATATATATATGTATATACTCATATATGTGTATATATATACACATATATATATGTGTGTGTACTGTATATATACAGGGGTTTGACAAAATAATATGAACACCTTGATAAATGGCGGTTCTTATTCTTAATATGGAGTTGGTCCTCCTTTAGCGGCAATAACAGCTGCAATGCGTCGGGGAATTGATTCATACAACTTTTGGACAGTGGCTAGAGGAATTCTGAGCCATTCTTCTGACCTGCTGCTCCAACTGACACCACAGATGCTCGATAATGTTAAGATCCGGGGATTGTGGAGGCCAATCCAAGCGTTCTACTTCACTAACATGCCCTTCAAACCAGTTTTTAACGACCCCAGCGGTGTGGATTGGTGCATTATCATCCTGGAAGACGGCGCCGCCATTGGGAAACAGCGTTTGGACCATGGGATGGACCTGGTCAGCCAATATTGACAGATAGACCTGGGCGTTAACCCTACCATGCAGTACTACAGCTGGGCCAAGAGTATTCCACGATATTGCTGCCCAAACCATCACAGATCCGCCTCCATGCTTAACGGTTGGGGTCAGGCAGTCGGGGTCATAAGCATCTTTAGGCTGTCTCCAGACGTAAACTCGACCGGAACATGGAAATAGCATAAAGGAGGATTCGTCGGAGTAGACTACATTCTTCCACCGGTCCATTGACCAATTCTTATGGTCATTACACCATTTTCTGCGCCGCTCAATGTTGATGTGCGAAAGGAAAGGTTTGGCAATTGCAGCCCTCCCATGGTATCCAGCTCCATGGAGCTCGCGACGTACAGTTGTGGTCGATACCGGGCTTGCAAGATGCTGGTTAAGCTCTGCAGTCACTTTTGGAGCTGTGGTCTTATGGTTCTTTGTCACAATGCGCTTTAGCACCCGGCGGTCTCGATCACACAGCTTCTTCTTGCGTCCACTATTGCATTTGTTGGTGCTTGTCTTTCCATGGTTTGGTATGCAGACATGACCATAGAGACAGTTCCTCTGGATACATTGAACATCTGAACGGTTTTCGTCACCGATGCACCAGCCATCCGCGCTCCGACAATTTGCCCTCTTTGGAAGTCTGCCAGGTCTTTCATAACTGCTAATTCATAATTCACTCAGATCTGTAAAAACAACGTGAGGGTTATAACATGACGTATACACTCTCTGTTACGCATTTAAATAGGTTTGCCAGTCATTTGAACGTTTACTTTGTGTCTGAGCAGTCCGTAAAGATAACCGGTGAAATCGGCGGGTGTTCATATTATTTTGTCTAACCCCTGTATATATATATAAATTGGATCGCGTACTCCAAATGGGGTCTAACTAATGATTTATAAAGAGGAACATTAATATCGCGCTATTTGTACTCAAAATTCGTAGCTATAAAACCTAGGATTTGTTCGCTTTATTGACCGTTGCTGTACTTTGTTTCGCCAATTTTAAATCACCACTGACTATAACTCCTAAATCGCTTTCCTGTTCTACACTTGCCAACTCCTTCTCCAACTTATTTAGAGCAAACCATCGAGTCACTACACAAAAACAATCGCTTCCTCCACGCCCTTTCGGACAAATTTACATACCTTGAATCCCTGTTAGCTAAATACAGAGAACAGGAAAGATATCTAGAATTAGTAAAAAGAATTAACCTACAAGTAACCCTAATTGATAAATATTTACAATAAATATTTACGATTCATTCCAAAGTTTTGCGCGCGACCCAGCAGGTAGCCCCCCCCCCAAAAAGCCTTGAGATTTGAACATCAATAACTTCAAAAATATGGAGTTAACACTTCCATAATTTACAAAACTTTTACCACAATCTAATGATAAACCATCATAAAAATCTCAGACCTCTACATAAAATACTTTTTCCACAGCTGAGGGAACAATAAGGTATGGTGAAAAAAACGAATATCATAAATCGTAAACGTGTATAGCTGTACCTGGCAAATATTCTAAGACTTGTAGTAGTTTCCTTAACCTATGGATAATCTGTTTATCTCTGAAAAACGTCAGATGATATAGGCTACGCCTATCTTAAATACTGTTTTTTAAACTTACCCTTCAAATTATGGTTCTAACTAACGGTGAAAAAGCGGTGATTGAAAAGTGTTTCTTGGAAAAAAGATGGACTGGGGGCAAGAATTTTGAGGGAATTTCCAGGAATAACTTGTAATGTTACGTCTGTGAATAGAATAATTAAAAAAATTAAATGAACCGATTCGACGGCACGGAAGCGTGGAAGTGGTCGGCCTAAAATAGTTTACACTCAAGACAATATAGCAATGATCGAAATGATGAGCCTTTCTCTAGAAGATCGACCTGGGTCACAGTGCTCTCAGAGGAACATTGCAAGAAATTTAGGTATCAGTCGAAGTTCCATACAAAGAATGCAGAAAACGGAGGACTTAACCCTTTAACGCCGACTGAGTCGAATACTTAGCTTTTCAAATACACGCATTTAGACTTAACCCTACAAAAACGTTCGGCGTTAAAGGGTTAAAGCATTGAAAAGGATTCGTGTTTCAAGACGTGACGTAAGAGCTAAAAGAAAAATTCGTTGTAGAAAATTGCTTCATAGATTTTCGTCCAATGATGTTAAAAAATTAGTTTTTACAGATGAAAAAGATTTCACCATCGAGATTGCTCGAAACTCCCGGGACAATGTTGTTTATGGCCGGCGTAAGAAAGACATTCCTCCATCGAGACTTTACCACCAGACAAGTCGGTTTTCCAAATAAATCATGGTATTTGCAGGTGTATCGTGGAATAGAAAGAAGAAAATTCATTTCAGATAATAAAAAAATTAATTCAGAAACCTATGCAAATCTCTTAGAGGAGAATCTTTTGCCTGATTGTCGGAGTCTGTATTTTGGAAACGATTTCATACGCCAACAAGATGGTGCTACATCTCATACTAGCAAGTTCACACAGGATTATCTACAACAGATGTAGTCTACTTCATTGGAGAAAACGACTGGCCCCCGCAATCACCTGATTGCAATCCCATGAACACTCTAGCAGAGAAGATTTATGAAGGCCAAACAGAAAAGTTTACAGAGCAGCAATTAAAGAAAAAAATACTCGAATGTTGGGACAAAATAACATTAGAAGAAATCAGAAAATGTAAAATGTCGTGGAAGAAAAGATTAACATTAGTTTGTAAGCAGGACGGCGGACATATTGATCATATTTGTTGATAAGATGTGAATAATAAAATTTTTCCAGTTTATGATATTCGTTTTTTTCACCATACCTCATTTTTCCCTCAGCTGTGGAAAAAGTATTTTATGTAGAAGTTTGAAATTTTTATGAAGGCTTATCAATAGATTGAGGAAAAGTTATGTAAATTTTGGAAGTGTGAACTGCATAGTTTTGAAGTTATTGATGTTCAAATCTCAAGGCTCTTTTTTGGCCCACCCGATGTATATATATATATATATATATATATATATATATATATGATAGCATTAAACCTGCTTGCTACATATACACCTTTGTTTTAGTTACTCACACCTACCCACTTCACCAAATCCTGGGTACGCCCCTGACCACGCCCCTACACTTACCTCGTGATTGTACCATTTTTCGATGTACTCACTTATGACGTATACAAATTTAACCCTTTCCCAACAACCTACCAAAACAACTCTAATATCTATCAATTGTATCTACCACATCTGCATAAATCTGGGGCCTGATCAAGAAGAGGGCGCAAAACCCGTTTTGATTCACATTATGGAAACATATCTCCGCGTGCCTCGAGTGAAATTAAGCTCTGTTAAACAATTTGAAATTGAAAAAATTTAGTACACGCAACAGTAAAATACCCAATTAACAGAGTACAGATGAAACTGTAAGCGGGGCCCGTAGGAGTGGCCTCGAAGCAGCCAAAAAACGTGGCCCTGGGAGTTCTACCTAAAAGGTTATTAATTGGAATGCAGGATCACGCTTCGACGAATGGAAACTATAAAAAGAACGCCTTTAAATTCGAGAATTTCGGCCTTAAAAATATAACTCTATACGTCAATGGCGTTGCGTTGGGTGGGACTATGGATACGGACTACTCGTTAGACGCTGTGTTCCCGCTTTGAGCGAGAGCTTATAGTAATCTGGCCCATATTGCAGGTGGTTGTGATGAGCTCGGGATTGGGGTAACGCAGAAAGAATTCATCAATCACTTTAAGCTTTACCCGTTTGATATCACCCCCGACTTATCTGCTGTGTAAATACGCACTTAAGTCCAAAACAAAGGGGGAACATCTCAGTCACATTGGAATTCGCCAACCCGATAGACGCTACTATTAGTGTACTAGTATACCTCGAGTCACAAGCCCTAATTGAGGTCGACCGCTTCAGGAACGTATTCACCGATTTTTAAAATGGATGCGAATACACTTCAGAGAGTAATGAATAGTGACTGATTCACACGCTCCAAATTTATCGGTGTGTTTGCGAAGAATGAAACTTTGAAATTACCAACTACGAGAAAATGCCGGGGAATTATTGTGAATACCGACATGGTTGGTGGCGAAGGGATTCATTGGGTTCCAATATACTTTAAAAATAGGAAAATAATTTATTTTAATTCATTGGGAACTCATCCCTGGAGTGACCCTGTTATTTTAAAATTTCTCGAACAGTTGCATGTCCCTGAAATTGTCTGGAATCCCCACCGATTACAAGGATATTTTAGTAATACTTGCGGGATGTATTGTCTTTCATTTCTCCTGCACATGTCACGTGGGAAGTGATTTATAAATTTTTTTAAATTATTCGATTTGTGCGACACTGAGTTTAATGATGAATTGGTATGTGTGCAGATAAAAAAAAGTTATCATTTGTGCGCACTCGATGTATTGTGTAAAGTTTTACACGTGTTTATATATATAATATATATATATATATATATATATATATAAAATTGTAACTAGATTGTGTAAAATATAAGATGTCCCCAATAATGTTAGTCTTGTGCTCTGTAGCTTTTTTATTGGGTGCTAATTCTGTAACTAGTTTAAGCTGAATTGTACTAATTTATAAACCATGATTTCTATTATTTAATAAATGATGAAAATACACTGTGTCTCGTTCTTAACCAAAAGAAAAACGCTTACATTACTTCCCCCACGACCTGGCAGTCGTTGGACCGGCTGTGAGAAAATATTTCGACCTCCGTATTCAGGTCACTGGGTTAACTGCGCTGTAAAACCTCAAAATCGCCGTCGACTGTTTGCTTTTCTTCAAAGTTGTCACGAAAAGTAGCTATAACATGATTGAGTTCCGCATCGGACCAAGGCGAAAGGATACGGTTGTAGACAGAAAATTATTTTGAAAGCTCATACATTTTTCTAATAATGATCATATTGGATGAATAAGCACCGTCAAAAGGTATCGAGCATCTGGCAGATATTAAATGAATCATCCACATTGAATCTTTTTTAATTAAAATCCATTTGTTCCATATATTGAGGATACATGCTGTTTTAAAAACATTTCACAAACTAATTTTAAATAAATGTTAACAGGTAATTATTTGATAAACAAAATTCACTCTCTAAATACTTAATAGAATACTGGATCAGATAATAAACACAAAGCAACTACCCTAACTGGGCTCAAAAGGAAGATTAGCCGGATGTGCTATGCATCATCTGCCAGCACCGGGTTCGCCCGGGACCGCAGCAATTCCCTACCTTTAAAGATTTAGTAATTCTTAAAACCAACCTGTAGAACTACTATAAATTTTTAAGTTAATCCGTACAGAGAAACAAACGCTTCATAAAATTTCACTTTCAAAGGATACCTTCAGCGCATAATAAAATTCATTGTCCAATTGACATTCTCAGGAAGGAAGATTAGCGGGCCTACTAAGCCCCGTGGCAGAGTTTCGAACCCCTGTGCAGATATCCTCTCACTTCGTTTATTATGGCTTTTTAAAAATTAACTAACAATTGCAAGGGTTAAACACTGAACGATACGCTGTATATAGCCCGAGAATGAATCACAAACTAAATTATTACGTAATTACTCACATCTCAATGACTTCTCCGCTGGTTCTTTCTCGCCGTCACAAATTTCTGCAATGGACTGTGTGGAGAGAAGATCATTCCGATCGGCAGCTGCGAAAAGATGGAGCGTAGCCCCTGCAGAGGTCGTCGACTTCAAACACCTGTTGGGAGCAGTAAACTGATGTGTCTACTGGAAGTGTCCATGATGAGAGAATGTGTAATTACTCGTTGATAAATCACTGTTATGGATCCAGCTGAAAATGTCCCCTCTTATGTACGTATCCCCGATTGGCCCCACCCTCAATATTCGATTCGCGAGTTTCCTCTGTGAGAGCGAGACTTTCCACCAACCAAAGATCCTGGATTCGTTCTCATGCACCGCCTATTGGGTTGTAATTGGACGAGCTGCGAATTCTGGGGGCATGTCTTTACCAAATATAACTTATCCATTCCATAGGTTATTGTTTTTTTAATTATATTAACGTTTTTATGTTACAGTTTAACGATAAAATTGTATATTAAAGATAAATTTGTATTGAAGCAAAATAGTTGAGTAAAAGAGGAAAAATGAATAAGTTACCCAGAAATAGAACCTATTTTTATTATAAAGTTATACTAATATTTTTTTGTAATAAGGTTTAAAGATATATTTGTGTCTTACAGATAAATTTATATTAAAACAAAATAATTAGATAAAATAGGAAAAATTTATAAGTTACCCCGAAATAGAATCTATTTGGGCGGTAGACGAGAAATGAAAGTTATCCCGAAATACAATCTATTTTTAATATAAAGCTATATTAATATTTCTTTTGTAATAAGGTTTAAAGATATACTCATGTCTTAAAGACAAATTTGTATTAAAAAAAATAGTTGCGTAAAAGAGGAAAAATGAATAAGTTACCCCGAAATAGAATCTATTTTTATGATAAAGTTATATTAATTTTTTGGTAATAAGGTTTAAAGATATATTTGTGCCTTAAAGATAAATTTATATTGAAACAAAATAATTGGATAAAAGAGGAAAAATTAATAAGTTACCCCGAAATAGAATCTATTTGGGCGGTAGACGAGAAATGAAGTAGTTATCCCGAAATACAATCTATTTTTAATGTAAAGTTATATTAATATTTTTATGTTATAGTTTAAGGATAAAAATGTATATTAAAGTTAAATTTGTATTGAAACAAAATAATTCGCCAAAAGAGGAAAAATGAAGTAGTTACCCCGAAATAGGATCTATTTTGTTTTAAAAATCATATTAATGCTTTTTATATTATAGTTTAAGGATAAAAATGTATATTATAGATAAATTTGTGTTGAAACAAAATAATTCGCCAAAAGAGGAAATATGAAATAGTTACCCCTAATTTAATTTCTATTTTGTTTTAAAAATCATATTAATGCTTTTTATGTTTTAGTTTAAGGATAAAATTGTATATTATGGTGGAAATTTGTTTTGGCATTAAACTTAGTTTATCTTATTCGATTTTTTGTATAAAAGATCGCCCACGAAACGTCAAATTGGCATTGTGGTGTTCCACCATGAGAAGCTTAATAGAAAAACTATTAGCGTCGTCCTTTTTTTTTAAGACCTTGTCGGTCTACCCCCTGGCCCCATAAAAGTATTTGTTTATGCTTAATAGCTCTGTCTATTGGGTCGTATTTAGAGACATTGTCGGTCTACCATGAGCGGGTAAGTAAAAACCGTGAGTAAGGTGGGTTTGATTAGGTGATGGTAAGCTATACTTAGAACGATTGGTGGTTGTGGTGATGTGTTTTTTTTGTGTGTGGTGGTTATGCTTGTACATATTTTGCTATTAGGGCTTTACATACATCTGTTTATATATATATATATATATATGTGTGTGTGTGTGTGTAATAATAGGGATTCTATGAGTGTATACTCGGGAAGTTTGTGTGCGCTTTTTGGCTGTTCAAACGATATATAGATTGTGCCAACTGGCTGATAATACCTGGAGGCACTGGCGGATTTTGGGTTCTAAGCCAAGTGATGCTACCCTGAGCTCATTTGAGCACCTGGATCTTCCAGGTGTAGGATGCTTTGTCTTCCGCTCTCTTTCTCTCTCTCTCTCTCTCTCTCTTTCTTAGGTTAGGTACCCCCTTTGGGGGATGAGGCCGTCCCACCTTTTCCCCCAATGAGGTTAGGTGGACTTCCCCAGCTTGCTGGGGGACTTCCCCCTTTTTGTTACCCTGGGGGTTGGCACTGGGGTAGAGGGGTTGGCACCTTGCAACAAGGGGGAAAGGGGTTGGCACTCATTTGATCAACATTGCAATTGCTCTGCACTCGTCTTGTTTGCGGCCAGTTTGTATTTTAAAAACTGACGTAAAAATTTCGTTTAGCAGGGTAGCCATTTGCTTGTTCTTGGAAACTAGCTCACCGTCAGAATTTCTGAACGGTTCCAACACACCCTTTACCGAATTCCTGTTGTTAATGTATTGAAAAAATCGCTTGGGGTTTTGTTTGCTGTCACGACCTATGGAAATTTCAGAATCGCGCTTGGACTTTTTTTACGCTTTTCGATTCACGACATGAAGATATTTTGTTGTTTCGTAACCACAAATTGTCTTTATCGCACTTATATAGCCTATAAGCCCTATCTCTACTCTTTATAATATCCCCTACTCTACAGTAGATGCAAACCGCAAGGACTCGTTATTTACTTTCGCACGCTTAATCTTGTAATCCAACGTTTTCCCAGTCGACGCGTGACAATTCATTTCTATATTTACAAAACTCTACGCGCTGGAAGTTAGGAATTTTAATCGAGTTACCTAGTTTCGAGTGACTTCCTGAGAGGACACACTCTACTATATTGTGATCGCTATTCCTTAACGGTACTATTAGTTAAAGCTCAGTGATAAGCCTATCATCCGTAGTTAATACTAAATCTAAAATACTCGTACTGTCCAACCTCGTAGGTTCCCCAACCTTTTGAATAAGGAATCTATCCTCGAGAAAATAAACGGTTACCTTCCGCGTCTCCCTACATTGTTTCGTAATTCACGTTCGCGCAATTAAAGTCACCCATAATTAAGGCCTGCTCACTACTATTATTCTCTTTAGTTCACGACATAACGCTTCGTCCGTACCATCTGTGATTCATTCATTACCATTCATTAAATCCCGTCCGGCTCTCGTCGGGTTGGGTCCCATCTGTCATGTCGATATCTTCTCCACTCCCGTCGGTCGCCAACCAAATCAAACAGCTCCCTCATGCTCTATTCGCCGTTTGCTCCTCTGAATGCTTTGAACCACGATATCTTTGGTCTCCCTCTCGGTCTGTCGCCATGGGCCCTTCCGTGCAACAGTGCATTTGGCCACCTCTCTACGTCCATCCTCACGACGTGGCCAAACCATCTTCTCTGTATGTCTCGCACCCTGTCATGTATGTTCCCTCTCGCTCCCGCTATCCTTCTTACCCTTCTTACTCCTTCGTTTGTTAATCTCTGGTCCAATCTTATGTTATTCGCTCTCTGTATACACTTCATCATAAAAGCCAATAGTTTCCTTTCATCCCTTCTCTTCAAAATCCAGCATTCCGCTCCGTTGGTAGCACCACAGAATTAAGCAGCCACATCTTTAGTTCTCGCGATATTGTGATGTCCTAGACATTGATATTCAACCTATATTTCGTACAGCTCTCCTCTACTCTACTCAAAGCCCTCTGCAAGTCATCACATGATTCTGCCAGTAGCACGATATTATCTGCGTATCTCAGATTCGTGATACACAATCCGGCCACCTCTACTCATCCATCATACCCCTCCAGCGCGACCGCCATCACAATTTCAATAAAGATGTTAAAGAGTTGCGGCGAAAGCGGGCACCCCTGCATCACTCCTCTGTCAGTCCGGAATCTCCTTGTTAAAATATGTCCCTTCCTCACCACGGCACTGGTCGCAGAGTAAAGTCGCCTGATGAGGTCGACCATCTGCCGCTCAACTCCGTAGTGCTCCATCACCCTCAACATGCCCTCTCTCCACACTGAGTCGAAAGCATGTATAAAGTCAATAAAAACACAATATATGTCTCTATCCCTCTCCCATCTCTTCTCTATGATCTGTGATAGGCTGAAGATGTGGTCAACTGTCCCTCTACCAGTTCTAAACCCAGCTTGTTCCTCATTCATGATCGTTTCCTCTACGTTCCAGATTCTATCTTGGATGATCTTGGCGAGAACCTTATAAACGTGCGGCAGGAGGATGATGGACCTGTAATTGCTCATCTGGTCACATCGCCCTTCTTATATATTGGCACTCTTCCATCCACAGCCAGCTGATATAGTCTCCTCAGCCACTCAGTCAGAGCCTCTCCTCCAGCACTCAAGAGCTCCTGCGGCACCTCATCGATTCCAGGTGATTTGTTTGATGCAAGTGAATTTACGTTATTCCGTTCTTCCTCACTCAGTATGTTTGTTAGTTCGTTTAATGTCTCATGTTCGTCCCCAGTACCCACCACCAGTTCCGGGTAAGCCCGTCCCACTTCCTGTTCCATATTTTCTACATTGTCAGACAACAGGGATCGGAAATGCTCCATCCATACACTACTCACCTCACCCTCTCTGAACACCTTTTCATCCCGTTCATTTCTTACGATCACTGATTCGTATTGCCATTCTTTCGTTAAAATTTTAACTGTTCTATACGAGTCTCTCGAGTCACCCCTCTCGAAACTTCTCACACCTGCTACACTGATCTTCAATCCATTTCTTCTTTGCCTCTTTACATTTCAATTCCACCTCTGTACACAACTGTCCATAATTTAATAAATTTTCCTCTGATGGATCTGAAATTCTTTTCCCTTTTGCTTTTCTTCTTTCCTCACACTTTTCCAACACTTCTGCTGACATTCAACCCTGCTTAGTTCTTTTTCTCTTTCCTATCATGCTTTCTGCTTCCTCTCTCAGAATGTTCCTTCCCCGGGTCCAGAGGACCTCCGGGTCATCCTCCATGTCCCATAGCTCCGAGAAACGTCCCCCTATACGTACTTCAAATTTCGTTCTCATTTGTACACTCTTAAGCTTTTCGCCATTGTATGTATCTTGTCACTCCCTTTCCTTCTTTATAATCATTGCGAAACTTTATTTGAAGACTTGCAAGCAAACGTTCATGGGAAGTGCCAAAGTCTGCCCCTCTCATGAGTTTCATGCCTCGCGCCGAAGTCCTAAATCTCTTTCCCACCAGAATGTAATCAATACAGCTTCTGTGAATCTGATCTGGATGGGTCCATGTGTATCTTTGTTGTTCTCTGTGATAAAAATAGGTGTTTGTTATGCATAACTGCTTATATTTACAAAACTCAAGCATCCTCTCCCCTCTCTCGTTCCTATCTCCCACCCCAAACATGCCCATGACCTCTCCGTGTCCTCTGTTGTTCATTCCTATCTTGGCGTTGAAGTCTCCGATAACTAATAGTACAGTATATCACCACTCTTTGCAGTGTCTACCTCTTCCTCTAAACGTATATAAAACTCCTCCACCTCATCATCTTCATGAGCTGTGTCTGTGGCATATACCTGGATTATTTTGCATTCCTATGGTGTCCCTTCAACGTGACTGATATTATTCTGGAGAATACTGCTTTGTGCTCTATGTATGCTTTTTGCGCCCTTTTTCCCAACATCAATGCAACTCCCTCTCTATGAGTGTTATCCTGTCTTCCAGAGTACAAAATCCTGACCCCCTCCACCATCATCTCTCCCTCTCCCCTCCAGTGCGTCTCCGATACGACTAGATCATATCTCTATCTATTTATCTCCGCTACTGCGCATCCCAGTTTTCCTGGTCCATAAAGTGACATCACGTTCACCGTGCCAACAGTCGTCACATTTTTTGTTGACCACATCGCATATTTCCCACCGCGGACCTGTGGTCAATGGATCCACGGCGCATCGGTTACTCCGGACGCGGTAGCCTTATTTGTTCTTTCTTGAATCAACATGTTCATAATGGGTTTCTTCGTGACAAAGAGCAATCGGCTCGCCACTACTCTGTTGCCCGTTTGGTCGACGGCTCATTATTTGTTTATTTAGAGCAGCCCACTAAGTCATTCAGTGGGGTTCCCTCATCCGCCACCTAGGGACGGGCCTAACACAGAATTGAAAATCAGCAAAGAGTAACTTTGTTTTATTCAAGAATAGTTATGAGGATTACTTCCGTTGAAAGAAATATTTTTTGTACTTTAGAGAAGCCTTCAAATAGTATATTAAAGTAGAAGCTGATATAATATTAAGAAATATTGGACATTATTACAGAACGGTGTTTTTTTCAATAATTGTTCTCATTCATAATAATTGTTTTCACTTTGAAAATTCAGCTCTTCCTGAAGATCTTCCTAATTCTCATTTCTTAAAAAAAAAGAGTATATTTAAATCAATAAAAGAAAGAAATTTACAAGGGCGGAGAGAATTGGTTCTGAAGTATAAAATCTCGTAAACACCCTACTCACTTTATATACACACATATATATACACTCTTTCCACCCCTTTCCTGCTTGTTTGATTTGGATCCTATATAACTTATAACGGCAACAAGAAGTTTGGACTCGCTGAATTTAAGTTCTGTTTAGTCGAATCTATCGATTCTGCAATTATGTGCTTTAATTCTGTAGCGCTCGCAATAGCTCGCAATATTATCTTTGATATAGAACATAAGACCTCCTACTCGCCTACCTATTCTGTTTTTAACAAAAAGTCTATAACCTCTAATTTGATACTCCCCTACAAAGTCACGTGTTTCAGTGGTAAGTCACGATTCATTTATCGCAATTAAATCATAGTCTTTGCAAGCAATTAAAAAAATTCGTTTATTTTATTTCGTAGGCTACGAACATTTAAAGATAGAACCTTCAAATTGTTTGTTAAAACCGCGTTTCCTTCGCGCGCGCAAAGTAAATTCATATTTTTTTACCTGTAATTTAAGAAAATTACGCATGGGCCGGTCGAATTACGGCAGACTGAACAGTAGAGACAGTATTATGAATTAGTCTTCCGAGACGCGCACCTCCAACGTCATTAAGATGAAGTCCATCTCCGAAGAACAAGTCCTTCCTCTCGTAGAAACTGTTCCAAAAATTTGCAAAATGCACTCCTTCCTCTTGGCAAAGCGACTTTACGTTATTGTTAATATAGGTCGTCTTGATGTAGAACTCGTTACGTTAGATAATTCGAAGAAATATACCTGTCAAAACAAACTTATTAGTTTTTTTTAGTCACTCTAACAAGTCCCTGTACCCAGACAGCAGCTCTTCCGATCTAGAATTTAAAACGTTATTAGTACAGACATGAATAACAAACGTTGTGTCCTCAGAGATTCCGTCTGTAAACCGTTCAACACTACTCGTTATATCCTCTACCCTCGCACCACGGTAGCAGTAACGGCGCCAACGACGGGGTTTCTCCCACAGAATTCTTCGACCTGCCCTCGACAATGGAATCACGAACGAGTCATATTTCAGGTTCATCAGTGTCTTCGAAACCTAAGACGGAAAACTTGTTGTTTGTTATTCCTGGTAGACAAATCTTAGGTTGTCTCAATGGGGCTCCATTACGCAATTGAACGAAGGGTCGGGAACTAGGGGAAGAGAGAGGGATATTAGTACTATTTATATCATTAGTAGAAACTGAGGCAAGAGACGCCGTGCCTGAAGAATAACTCCTCTCAGAAGACCCAAGGGATTCTAGTTTCTCCGTCAGGAGCATCACACTTTCTTCAAGCCTTACTCTGGCCTCCCTCTCACACTATACCTTTGTTCCTCAGCAATTCCGTGTTGGAGCACCACCTGCAAACTCAGTGATCATTATTATTAGCCAATATAAACGCGTAAGCAGCAAACTTTCATTCCCACCGACTGCAAGTACTTGACGGTGGGGGTGGGGGTGGGGGGAGGCTATTAATTACTTAAATATCAAGCGTTTGGAAATTAATAGCGACTTAATAATAGTAAAAATAACGATGTAAGTCTTCGGGAATAAGTAAAGAGCAATTAATAAATAAAACGTAGGTCTACCGCGTGCTTAGTTGTGACGTCATCAGCGCAAGCCCGCAAAAACGTTCTTGAAACGCATAAGACAGCTGACTGCAATACAAATTTGTACTAAACGAATATATACGTAATTAAGCTACATACGAAGGTTCTACAAAAGGAAAAGTTTTAATAATAAGGGATAAAAAAAATATTGTGTCCGCAATTCGGCCAATTTATTTCCCACAGTGGGTGACCACACCCTAATTGACGATCCTTAGCAAAGCAAAATCAAACTTATTAGACGGGGTTTTCAAATAGATTAAAATTTAAAACCTCTTGATAAAAAAAAAACAAGCACTTGCACTCGCCTTGGTTTAATCAATAAATATAATAATAAATAAAGTCAATAAATAAAATATATTCGTTTATAAATAATTAATAACACGAGATAATTTAGTTAAGAAGGTGCCGAGTACTATTTTTTTTAAGACACTTCAACTGAAACTACTTATTCATTTGGTAACATTGGAAACTATAAAACACCTCTGTTCACAAGGAAAGACAAATCACTTCTGAGGAATGTGTATATATATATATGAAAATGAAAATGAAATGAAAATGAAAATGAAAGGGTTATTGGCAGACTATAGTCCATATGACAAATATTATTAATACAATGACAGTTCATATACTAAGGATAGAAATATATACAATTGATTAGAAATAATACTGTAATGTCGAAGTTAAGTGGAGCTACAGACAGATGTTTTTTTTCGTACCAAGAAGTCCATAGATTAGAGGATAAATGGCAGGACTCATGGATAGCTTGGATGATCGGGTGTGTTGATCTTTTAATTCTTTGCATTAGACTGTGTTGATCACGTCTTGTTACCTCCGGGAAGCTCGGGACATTGCCGGTAGCAAACATTTGCGAAGCTGAGCATCTCGGGGGTAATTTATGTAAGAGTCTAAAAGACCTGTTGTACAGCAAATTTAGAGTTCTGCCAGAACCTTTTTTAGAATTCACCCACAGTTGCTGTCCGTATATATCACTGCAGAAAGTACGAAAGAGAGTGTCTTTAGCTTCACTTGTACAGAATCGAAAGTTCCATATGGTCATATTCGCTTTAGCACACAAGCTTCGAGATTGTTTTCTTATATCCGAGTCATCACTCAAGGAGCTAGTAATAGTTTGACCCAAATACTTAAACTCTTGTACTTCCTCAATTACTTCACCATTCATTTTAAACCTTATATCAGCTGGTTGATTACAGCTTTTAGGATGAAATTGCATAACCTTAGTTTTTGTAACATTAAAAAGAATATCATGTTTCTGCGAATACACTTCGCAGACTTTTAGTAGCCGATCCAGACCTTTAACAGAGGGACTTATTAACACCATATCATCGGCAAAAGCTAAGTTATTTATCCTTGTGTTATCTATACAACATCCCACTGTTGCCTCATTAAGTGAAGCAATTAATCCGTCGATATACACATTAAACAGCATAGGGAAGAGCACGGAGCTTTGTCTCACCCCGCAAGAGGAGCCAAAACACTCGGATAGTATATTGCCCCAACTAACAGTGAAAGATTGGTGGGAATACCAAAATTTCAATAAATTTAATATATACATGGGAACCTTCCTGTCTTCTAGTTTTGCAAATAAAACTGTGGTTCACCCTATCATATGCCTTACTTATATCTAGGAAACAGCTATAAATAGTTGAATTACTGTCAATGTGTTTAGATATTGTTTCTTTATGTACATAGATACACAGGACAGTTGAGTGGGACCTTTTAAAGCCAAACTGATTAGATGTCCATAGGAAATCATTTAATCGGCGTAACAAGAGTTTTTCTAGTAGTTTCGAGAAGCAGGAAGCGACAGCAATAGGCCTGTAATTATTGCTGGACAGAATGTCTCCGTACTTATTTTTGACCAGGAGCAATGATATATGCAGACATACTAAGTCATTTGCATATTTTAAGTGCTCATCGATAAGTCATCTACCCCTGACGCAGAACCAGTCTTTAACTCTTTAATTAACCTCTTTACTTCAGAAAATGATATCAAAGTATTTTCCCTTGTCCTTCCCACAATCGTTTCGCTGCAATCTATCTTAAGGTTATCCCTAGTCACACTGTTAAGAATATTAGAATAGTGGTTTTTTCCACAGCTTTGCAATTTCATCCTCCCCCGACACCCCATCGATTGTCGGGGGGAGGACATTCTTGACACCCGTTTAATTCTTAACAAATTTCCAAAATTTGTTATTATCGTTATTTATGCGAGCTTCACAGGCTTTTGATGCTCGAATAGACTCTTCTTCCTGTTTACATCGCCTTATGGCCGCCTTATACTGACCCCGACTTCTACACATATTGAAGTATACTGGTCCTAATCTGGATCTACCATGAAAGCACCACAAATTATAGGCGTCTTTCGATTCCCTCTTCAGGGGGGCAATAAAATCATTCCATCCAGGAATAATCTTATTATGATAGTTCTAAGATTTAATCAGGGGGCTTCCTGCTTCGCTTAACAGGATATTATCTCACTATGAGTTTACAGTGAGAATCATTTGAGCAAGGATTATTACAGGCAAGGTGCAAAATTTCTAAATTACTAAAGAGGTAACTTGTTCTCTCTTTGTATTCTATTCTCTGCTTCATCGTAACATTGGACCAATCGACGCGATTATTCTTATATATTGAGTTCTTGTTAAATCGTGTTGCGCATAAATTGGTAACGTTAATTAATATTTCTAATGGTCTATGATCAGAAAGAAGGAAATCATGCAGAATATGAACTCTAACAATTCGATCCTTTAGATTATTACTAGTGAGACAATGATCAATCCACCTGGTGGTACCACTCGTATCACTAACGTATGTAAAATTACCACTGGCTACCCCTAATACATCTACATCACTTATACTTAAATTGGCCGACTCGCACATGTTACCCAATTATACAAAGAGTTCCGATTTCAAATGTGCGTTAAAGTCCCCCATTATTATACAGTGAGAATATTTGGGGTTATCTGATAATGACTTAATTTTGTACAGCAAATCAATGTATTCATCTAGATTACTGCCGTTGTTATATGGTAAATAGCAGTTTACAATTAATATGCAATCATTGTTCACTTGTAATTCAATGCCTAACAACCTTACATTATCGCTTGTTAAAATTTTTATATGTTTTGACAAATTTTCCTTAATAAGAAAGCAACACCACCAAAAGGCCTACCGTACATTAATTCATCTGACAAGTCTACTGCTGATGACGCATGGTACATAAAGTCATCATGGTAGAGAGGAATTTTAGCTCTTGCTTAGGTAGCCAGTGCTCCTGCAGGAGTATCAAATCTGCACTGTCGCAGATTTTACAAACATCTACAGTTGAATTCCTCTCTGACCTTACATCATATGAGACTATTTTCAACAAGTTATCGGCCATGACTGATAGAGAATTTATTATTAGTAAGATTATTATTATTATACACAGTACAACTTTCAGGCATTACCGTTAGGGCGCCTATTATTATTATTATTATTATTATTATTTTGCCTTTTATCAAATCTCCTGGAAAAGTGAATAAACTCCTTAACAATAATCCCGTCTGGCCATTGACTCATATTATACGGGTTGAAATGCGCATTTACACCTTTAATTATTACTTTAAATGAGTTATAATACAGAGATTTCGTGTTTAGTTTATTAACTACCACTATACTGTGTTCACCAATGACTTCTTTCATCATGTGTCGAATATCGCTTGCCTCGTTCGAGAGCTGAATTCGCGACAAAAAGAGGGTGAGATTCCCCATCGGTGGCCTCGCCGCGGAGACCGGTTGAGGAAACCTTCGGGAAGGGCGCCTGTTAACAGTTACACACCCGTCGTCCTCCTCCCTCGTGTATATATATATATATATATATATATATATATATATACGAGCGCCACTCAATATATTTTGCCCCACTTTTTTTTTCTTTCCAAGTTTCCTTGCAAGTTCCAGAAATTTTGTACACAAGTAGTTACATACCTTATTTACAAGTTTTTATTTTTTCACGTAGTCTCCATCCTTTCTTTACGACTTTCCTCCACCTCGAAACAAGGGCCTTAATCCCTTGCTGGTAAAAGTCCGCTGGGTTCCGATGGAGCCACCTTTTAGCCTCCTGAACAACTTCATCGTCACTCTGAAACTTTCTTCCATGAATAGCATCCTTCATTGGCCCAAACAAATGGAAGTCTGAAGGTGCCAGATACGGGCTGTATGGTCGGGTAACACAGTCAAGCGCATTTTTGTGATGGCCTCTCTTGTTTGCAAATTGTTGTGTGGTCTTTCATTATCGTGCAAAAGAAGGACGTCTTCCAGTTTTCTCTCCGGTCGAACTCGCTTTATACGTCTCTGGAGTCTCTGTAGAATAAGCATTATGTGCCTCTGAGTTGATTGTTTGTCCTTTCTTCATAATGTCCACCAGAATCACCCATTTCATGACCCAGTAGATGGTGGCCATAACCTTTCCTGCAGAGGGAGCCATTTTGAACTTTTTCTTGCGTGGGGAGTCTGTGTGATGCCACTCTATGGATTGGCGTTTTGTTTCAGGTTCAAAGTGGTATACCCAAGTCTCATCCCCATTCACAATTCGTGAAAGGAAGTCATCCCCCTTCTGTCTCGTATCGAACCAACGACTCAGAAGCAATTTCTTTTCTTTGGGCTTTGTAGTCTTCAGTCAGTTGGCGAGGAACAAACCGTGAACACACTTTTGAGTATCCCAGTTGCTGAATTATCGTATTCACACTTCCTTCATTAATTCCTAGCTCCACTGACAGCTCCTTGGATGTGACGCACAGATTTGATCGAATGATGCTGTTTGCACGTTGCACAGTATGAGATGTCACAGCCGATGCCGAGCGACCGCTGCGTGGCTTATCATCGATGCTGGCTCTTCCTCTCTCCGATGATGTCACACTTTTAGACCAGCGTCCAACTGTGCTTCGATCAACAACAGCATCTCCGTAAACGTTTTGTAGACGTTTGTGAATATTTCCAACTGTTTCCTTCTCTGCGGTTAAGAACTCGATAACAGCTTTCTGTTTACGACGCACATCACTGTCAGACGCCATTTTCGAAACTGCATTAACCATCGGTTTTATACAAGGGCGTTTAAAAGCGGTTTTATACAAGGAGGGGAGGATCAAATTGAGAAAATCCGGTTATGTGAAGCGCAGAAAGTTCAAACTTACGGCCCAAAAGACATTTCAACCCCATTACCTATTATTTAGCTAAGAAAAAATGATGGGGCAAAATATAGTGAGTGCCCCTAGTATATATACACAGGGTATTTCATAACATGTGGGACGCACTTTCGCATGGATTCAGGATCTGAAAACAATGAAAAAGTCCATATAAACATATGCCCGAAATCGCTTTGTTTCCGAGTTGCAGCCCGTTTTATGTTCCAGCAATTCTTTCTGCGAACTCTTTACAAACACTGCTTGCCGACAATGTTTGTGAGTGTGTACGAGACTTATTTCATGTATGGCCTTGCAGATTGTAATGTTTCGTATACTCTAAGACATGTTTCAATATCGTTGAGTGTAGAGCTATCAGTCAGTCAGAGGTGCATCGCGGTGTTTCACTCTTCGTATTCATAACTTCTTACCGTGAATAAGTGCAGTCCAGTGAAAAAAAAGAACTTAAAATTTTTGTGCTATTCAGTAGCGTGTAGTGTCATTGGGCAAAATGTAACGGATCAAGAGGCACATTTCAGATTTTGTTCAATTGACCTCCCTAAATTAAAAAATGAAAACAAAATTTTTTTGCGACAAGTGCAACACCTTTTTCGCATGTGAAAATCGTGAAAATTGCTAGTTACCCATAACTTTTGGACACTTGCTTTCCTAGGGTTTGAGCTATCATTTGACCCCTTACAATGTACTGCTTTTCAGGAAAAATAGAAAAATTTATTTTTGGAATAAGCATATACACTGTATGTAGGTAGGTAGGTAGACTAGATAGTTTTATTTAGTAAATGATACATTAAAATCTTGTTTAGTTTTGAATGACGGCATAAAGTCACGGGATTTAAGTACTGTTCTAATGTAACCATCTCTTGAATCCTTTCCATACACTGCCCCAGACGCTCCAGTTACCATCCTAACAACAAGGACAACAAGGGGCTCTTCAGTGATCTTATCGAGTTGTTCGACAGAGAACTGCTTCGTGAGTGGTGGTTCCATTGTGCACTCCTTCACTGGGGGAAGTGAATCTTTCAAATTCTGAGCACTTTGTTTGATCTTTGGTGGCCGAAATTCTCTGACTTGCTGTTGAGCAGGTTTGGGAGCTCGTCGAATGGTCTTGATTACATCGATGGCCAATTTCCGGTTTGCTTGATCTGCATCTGCAAGCATTGCCAGTAGAACATTTTCAGGGTGAGCCCAATATGCATTTCTTTGGATCACAGGCCATGTGACAGTCTTGCTAGCTGGTGGCAGTAATCGTAGCAGGTTGATTTGCTCCAGGAAATGTTTTGGGCAATCTGTGCACATTGGATGACACTTGATGCTAAACCACATGGGTCCATAGTGGTACACGACAAACTGTGTGAGTGAATACAGTTCATCACTTGGCTGCGCCATCGCTACATATAGCCGACAAATTCTGCTGGCAGTTGTAACCCATCTTGCATGGGAGATTGGTCCAGGCTTCTCTCGTAGAAGATCTTCATTAATGACACCAGTCCTTATCGCTTTCATCATTCTGTAGAGGTAGGCTTGGTCACGACTCAATTCAGTAAGGTCAACATCCGGGAGAGTGTGGCCATCAGCAATACATTGAATTCCTCTAGAGGAAAGTGGCAAACTTTCACATGTGGCCAAAGCTTTGCCAATTGGTCCTTTCCAATGAATTGCAGATTCTGTTGGGCCGATGAGTTCCTTACACAAGTGGCGCAGTGGGAGCTCATTTAAATGCAGACTACAGATGAACCAGTGCAAAGGGCGACCGAGACGGCACTCTAGCAGGTGTATTGCTCCACTTCTGTTCCCTGTGTTTGTGGCTGTGCTGTCGGCTCCCACTGCAATTATCTTGTCTGCAATACCCATTTCTTCAATCGCATTTTGAAGTCCATCCGCAATGACAGTGCCAGTTCCTCGTTCCAGTGTCAGATGGCTTAGATAGAAGGTTCCAGGCTCTCCGACCAGCACATAGTGGTCCTCAACTTTATTCGTGCTGTACCATTTGTTCCCCTTTTTCTCTTTGACAAGTGTCATGTCTTTCCGCCCATCAAAAAATAAAGCAGTGACTTCCACATCGTGGTTAGTTACTACTTCCTTCAGATCCCTCCGTACCTTCTGCCGTGCTCTCCATACTTTCTGGTGGTCAATTACGTTTATTTGATCATCAGAACTAATGATGCCATAGTCAACCAATGTTGCAGTGCTGATAGCTGCAGCAGCCCTGTTCGATACACCATACCGGTCAGCTTCCAAAGCAACAGTGGGAATCGGTGTGATGTTCCTGTCCTCCTGGGCACTATCACCCATCCACTCATCACCAACACTTTCACCACTGGAGTCTGCTTCTGCTTGAGCTGATTCGACCACATCTGCAGAGGATGCTACCTCTTGCCGTTCCGTTTTTCTTCTATTCTCTTCTTCTTGTCTTTCTTGCATCCGATCCTCTCTTGACTTCCTTCTCTCCATCATCTGAGTCACATTCGTATCCACCCGACTGATCTGCATGATCCGAGTGGTTCTCTGGTCGATCAGAAAGGCATGCTCTCGTCGTGGAACTTTCATTTCTTTTTCACAGTGGCATGCAGACAGATCATTGCATTGGCAGACAGCTATGTCAAACAATTGATTCAGGCTTTCCTCGAACTTCTTGGTTTTTGTGGCCTGCTTGCCTTGCTTCGATGCTTGTGAGCCTTTTTCCATCAATCGGAGCAGCTTGGTCTTCACATTCTTGATTGGCTGTGATGGAATGTTAGCACGATTCCAAAGGTCAATGAGTGTTTGGCATACCTCCGGAAGAATCTCCCTGTTGCTGGTGTACTTGTTCTCCTTCAAGAAGAGGAAATGTCTTGCAACTTGTATACGGGTTGGAAGTTCAGACAGAGGAAGCTCTGATAGTGGAGAACCAAATACAATGTGGCTGGCAGATCCCCGTGTTCTTTGCGTGCTCATTGTACCAGCAAAACTCAACAAGTATCACACAGGAACACTGAAACAAAAACACAAACGCATAAATAAAAAATATATATGATTATGAGTATATATATATATAAGGCTTGGTTTATTGGTAAACAATACGTTTACCAATATATATATATATAAATATACTGCACACACATATGTATTATGTATATAAATATCCATAGGAATATATATACCCTAAGCCATAACATATAACAAACTTATAAACAATGTAAAACACAACAAAACAAAGAAATGTGTATAATGTATATATCACAAAACGCATCTTTCGTTAGTACCTTGGGGCTTTTGAACACCCCATCCACAGAAAAAAACACTTGTTTCTCTCAAGCGAGCTAGCGTAGAACTAAGAAATTCCAGGGGATGACTCACTGAGAATAATTAGAAAGCTTCCAGAAGTACCATGTCAGTCAGTGTCGCCAACTGTAATTAACAAGAATTTTTTATTTTTTACATGCGAAAAAGGTGTTCTGCTTGTTGCAGAAAATTTTTGATTTCTTTTCTGAAATCAGCAAGGTTGATTGTACAAAACCTGAAATGTTCCTCCAGATCGCTCATGACGCTACAAGCTACTATTCAGTGATAGTGGGCATTTGAAGTGAGAATGGAGGCTTATTCAAACAGAGAGAACTGGCAGACATGCATCTCATGTATGGACTTGCCGAGTGTAATGCGGCCGCAGCAAGACGTCTGTATGAGGAAAGGTTTCCGAACCACCGTCAGCCAGATAAGACCTTTAAGAGAATAGACGAACGTCTTGGTGATACAGGATGATTCAACAAGCGAGTTTCAGATGGTGGTAGACCAATCAGCGCCAGAACTGTTGAGTTGGAGGAGCGGGTCCTGAATCGAGTGGAGGAACTTCCTGGTGTCAGCATCCGAAGGATAACAGCAGCAGGAAGATTAACAGGAGAAACCTATTCCAATTTTTTAAGGAATGATTTAAGCGATTTACTAGATTAAGTTCCTCTTGGTGTCCAACGTCGTATGTGGTTTATGCATGATGGCGCTCCGCCTCATTTTATTCGGGTAGCCAGAGACTATTTGGATGACCACTTCCCTGATAAATGGATAGGCCGTGGACGACCTATTCCGTGGCCTTCTCGATCCCCGGACCTGAATGCACTCGATTTTTACCTGTGGGGTCATCTGAAATCCATCGTTTACGTGACACCCATTGACAACGTTGAAATGCTTCGCCAACGTGTAGGACAAGGATGCCAGAAAATCCGAGCAATACTTGGAATGTTTGAACGCGTCAGGCAGTCTATGATGAGGCGTGTTCATACGTGTATTCATTCGCGAGGCGGTCATTTTGAGCACTTCCTTTAAAGGTAAGGCGGATACTTGCTGGAACACATAACGGGCTGTAACTCGGAAACAATGCGATTTCGTCCAACATGTTATGAAACATCATGTATTTATAATGTGTGTGTATATATATATATATATATATATATATATATATATACATACTGTGTATGAATATATTATAATATATATAATATATATATATATATATATATATATATATATATATATATATGTTAACCCCTTCCGTCTATGGCCTTGGGCAGTTCGAAGTTGACGGGGGTTCTCGTTAGCTGGCAGCAACGAATTTGTTACTTTGCAGTATCTTGTACCGTATAAGGAATCGCAAAAGTTTCTCTTATACTACTCTCCGATTTCTTCTTGTATTGGATCGGAGGATTCTGTGGAGCTTACTAAATTCTCTGGAGGTTCCCCGATTCTTCTTGTAACGTATCGGGAAATTATTTTTCTCTATTTAAGACTAAGTTCTCTGAAGAGAGCAAGGCTCGAAGGCGAAACCAAAGATATTCTCTTACTGTAGTTTACTGCTAAAATGTTACAGGTAATGCTCAGCCTCTTAGTTAGATCAGACAATCAGAATGAACATTGGAGAAATTTTATGGGCTGATATACTGAAATTTTGAATGACATCATTATTATTTAATGCTGATCTGTTTTTGTTTTTTATTCTCAATAGGCTGATTTACTTTGCAAAATATTTAAAGACCAGGTAAATATTTTAGCTGTAGCAATGTCTAGACTGATAAGCAAGATATTTGAAGATGAAGTCATATTTTTGTTTTAAAACGCATATTGAAAGATCTGATGTTATCATGATCTGCCGAGTTAACTAAAAATAAAAATTGAAATATGCATTTTATTATGAATTACAATTAAACATGCATATGAATAAAAATTAAATGCTTAAGATTTAAAATTAAACGTTAAGCAAGACATGACTTCATCTTTTACATCGAAGAGAGAATTTATATAGAAAACGAACATTGCAGAATTTAACAAGATTACATTATTAAGTTAAATCTAAAACAATGATTAAGTAATTTAAAAAGAAATAATTCACCAATTATTCAGCAGAAATAAAAAAGAAAGCGAATCAAATATTTTATCCGAACTTCGTCATCGTTATGCGAATTTGGTCTCTATATGTAAAAATGAATATAAGGCGTACATACATATGAATATAAGTATTATATGAATATAAAAATATATGAAGATAGGAATTAGTCATTGTTCATTTTTACACACACACAATATATATATATATATATATATATATATATATATATATATATATATATATATATATATATATATATATATGTATATATAATATATATATATATACTGTGTATATATACATACATATATATATATGATACACAAAGACCGTGCATGGAAAAAGGAACTCCTCTGGGAAAATTAAATCCACTATAGTCCGAACAAGTAATGGTAAATGACAAACACAATAGTCTTTTCTTTTTCATAATGTTAGTCAGACTTAGGCAACGAGTGACTCTCAAACAGATCCCAAAATATAGCTTCCTTCACCAAATATCTGCAAAGCAGATAGGATCCCTTTATCCTCTCCCAAAGCTCGATCCTACCTGTTTTGCAGAGTTGGTGAGGGAAGCTATATTTTGGGGCCTCCTTGCGAGTGACTCGTTGCCCACGTCGGGCTAACATCATGAAAAAGAAAACAACCTTAGTATTTTCTTTTACCATTACTTGTTCAGACGATAGTGGATTTAAATTTCCCAGAAGGGTTCCTTATTTCATGCACAGTCTGTGTGTATCATATATATATATATATATATATATATATAATATATATATATATATATATTAGGGTGGTCCTTAGCTATATAGGGGAAAATTCAAGTCACGAAATTTAACTGGGCTATGCCCGAATTTCGTTACAAATATCGAAAAATGGTCGCAGACAAAATTTCACATGAATCGGAGAATATTTACTCGTGCCACATTCGAGTCGTCCTTATTTTCGAACTTTCGAAATTCAATGCGGCTCCCCCTGAATATTTGTACTAGTCTCAAAAAAGTGCTGTAAGGAACAATTTAGTTCAATCGGCTTATATTACACTGGTCTACAGCCAAAAATGCTTCGGAAATAAAAGTAGTCAATCTTTACTAATTTTGGGTCACTGAATAGGAAAATGATGCCTAAAATTGCCAATTGGCTCTATTTATAAAGATATCAGGCAACCCTGCACCCTACTAACTGGACTGCATCTGTCGCGTAATATGTAGACGCCTGTGACACATCGACGCATTGACTCTACTGCGCATGCGCGTAGTTATATTTTTTTATTTTAATAAAATAATGTAAATATATACATATATATATACAATAAAATGTAATTTTAAATTTATCTATTACATTATGTATTTGTAAATTATTTATTAAAAAATAGATTGGATCATTTTAACATATTGCTACCCATAATGTTTTTGATATTAATATAAATTGAATACTAACCTAACTTAACCTTACCTAATTTAAAATTATTAAAATGCAATGTAATTACATTAATTTATTAAAATAAAATAAAAATATAACTACGCGCATGCGCAGTAGAGTCAAGGCGTCGATGTGTCACAGGCGTCTACATATTACGCCACAGCATCAGTTCATTCGCGGAAGTCATACAGTGCACCCTTGTCAAACTCTTTGTAGTGTTTGCTTTTGAAACTGAATTTTTTTCAGCCTAATTTGAACAAAGATGTCTCGTAATTGCGTTAACAGTGTAGATAACTTCTGTTATGTTTGTGGAGAATTGACTTTTGCATCACAAAAGCGTGCTATAACCGCCGTGATTAGGAAAGCCTATCACCTTTATTTTGGCTGTAAGATTGGAGATCAGGACAAGAGCTGGGCCCCACACATATGCTGCAATACTTGTGCAACAAACTTTCGCAAATGGTTGAATCGGAAAAGGAAATCTATGCCTTTTGCAGTGCCAATGGTGTCGAGGGAACCAACAGATCATGTCAGCAATTGTTACTTCTGCATGGTGCCTCCAGTCAAGAAAGATATTTGCAAGAAGAAAAAGTGGATTTCACAATATCCGAATATACCCTCTGCTATACGCTCAGTACCTCACGGCGAAGGACTACCCATTCCTGAGCCCCCACACTCATTCTCCCTGGAGTCAGAGGACGAGGAGAATGAAGGAACCTGCGGAACTTGTGAGCCTTCAACTTCACAAGACCCTGAATTTGTTTATAACTTGACATCTTCAAAACCGCACATGATAACTCAGAATGAATTAAACGACCTTATCAGAGATTTAGAACTGCCAAAGAGTAAGTCAGAGCTGTTGGGCTCCAGATTGCAGCAGTGGAATCTCCTCGCTGACAATGTTAGTGTGTGTAAGTTTCGTGACCGTGAAAAACATTTTGTCCCATTCTTCATCATGGAAGGTGACCTTGTAGCTTGCAACGACATCGATGGTCTGATGGCAGCTCTCAACATTATTCACAATCCTGATGAGTGGAGACTGTTCATTGATTCATCGAAGTTGAGTCTAAAAGCTGTTTTGTTGCATGTTGGCAACGTATTGCCATCAATTCCAGTTGGTCATGCAGTCCACATGAAGGAAACATATGACAACATGATACTGCAACTTTTTGAACTGCATAAACTATGACAAACATCAGTGGCAGGTTTGTGGTGACTTGAAAGTTGTTGCTATCGTGCTTGGACTGCAGAAGGCTACACTAAGTATTGCTGTTTTCTGTGTGAATGGGATAGTCGGGCTAGGACTTCTCATTACATCAAGAAGGATTGGCCACTCCGACACTCATTGGAACCTGGAACAAAAAATGTTCAGTATCTTCCACTTGTAGAATCGAGCAAGATTTTGTTACCACCCTTACACATCAAACTGGGCGTCATGAAAAATTTTGTTAAGGCTATGGATAAAACGGGGGCAGCTTTTAAGTACCTCGGTAGTAAATTCCCAAAGCTCAGTGAAGCAAAAATCAAGGAGGGTGTATTTGTTGGTCCACAGATCCGCGAGCTTTTTAGAGATGAGGAGTTCAACCGTATCCTAGGTGGTTAGGAGAAGACAGCGTGGAATGCTTTCCGGTTAGTAGCAACCAATTTTCTCCGAAATACCAAAGCTGACAATTACAGGGAGCTGGTGGAAAACCTGCTGTTATCCTCTCAAAAAATGGGCTGCAATATGTCTTTAAAGATATATTTCCTCCATTCGCACCTGGAATTTTTTCCGGCCAACTGCGCAGCAGTCAGCGATGAACATGGTGAACGTTTCCACCAGGATATCTCAGCGATGGAGAAACGCTACCAGGGGAAATGGAGTCCATCATTGTTAGCAGACTACTGCTGGACAATAACAAGAGATGCTCCAGAAGTTGAATACAAGAGACAAGCAAAGAAGCGACGGGTTGAATCAATATAAGTGACTGCATTATACAGGTATGTTACTAATATATGGTATACATATACGCAAAATGTGTAACTTAAATTTTCTTGGAAACTGTAGCCAATCGACTGTTTTTATGGTCATATTCGTTTTCAGCACCCGAAAATCCATAATAGGAAACATATTTTATCTCCGAAGCACAAACTTTTTCAAAATTTTTAGACCAGTGTTATTTTCTATATTATCTCAAAGTTTCCCCCATAAGGAGGAAAATTCAACAACCTACAATGACCTTCATCAGTCATCGACAAGTGCATGTACTTCCACTTCTGGTGTTTGTTTGTTTCCTGCACATTTGAGTTCAGAACATTGTATCTCTAATATTACCTCTTGGTTGCTGCTGTTTTGTGTGTTAACGGAGTGTTCCTTCTACCTCAGGTGAATTTCGGAAATGGTATCGACAAGGACGTCTACTGTTGTGTGGTTAGTTGGACAGCCATGAATGGAATTGACGGGAGGGAAGCTTTTTTCTTCGGGAGAAATACTCCAGCCGCTGTTCCACCTACTCCGAAAGGAGAAAATGTCTCTCCGTTTGGCTTGCGTCGTTGCTGGGTCTCGAACCCGGTGCATATAGTTGTGTTTGTGTAATATTTTATGGGTCTATAGTCGGGGGTGTACGTGCATTTCTGTGCGTTTATCCAAACTGTGTCAACTGGCTGATAATGTCTGGAGGCACTGGCTTCTATGCCAACTGGCGGATTAGGACCTTCTAAGACAGCAAGTGCTGGGATGAAGTCACAATATGCGCTTGGCTCCTGCCAAGCGAACACTCCTCTCTCCTTTCTCTTTTAGGTTAGGTATACCCCTTTGGTGGGTGAGGCCATCCCAACTTCTCCCCAAAGAGGGTAGGTGGACTCCCCCCAGCTTGCTGGGGGAGTTCCCTCCCCCTGTCTTTTTGGGGGCACCCTGGGGTTGGCACTGGAGGTCTTGCAACAGGGGGGGAGGGGGATTGGCACTGTCACTCATTGATCAACATTTGCAATTGCATTGCACTCTCTCCTTTTGCGGTCATACTCCTGAGGTCTGTGAACCTCACCAAAGGTACACCTTCCTTAATGCACGAAGGCCACATTCATACTGAATACACCATGGTGTAGGATTTATATTATCATTATGAAATGAAGTTAATTCATTCCTAACTACGGTCTAAAGATACCCCCTCAAAATTATATTTTTTTTACATTCGGTCTCAGAGTTAGATAAATGTTCTCAGCAGTAGCTAGGTGTTAATCAAGTTATTTATATGTTAATGAACTTCCTGATGATTGGATATTCTGTATTGTATATTTTGACCAAAATATAATTTTCCCTAGCTCATCTATCTGAACTTAGGTATAACAGTAAGGTGTTTCAATTTTTCAACTTTTTTCAAATCAATTTTGGTAGTTAAAATATAGTCTTTTCATGTCAAAACTTGAAATTGGCCAACCAAAATGAAATAAAATGACCCTTACCTACATCAATTTCACTTTAAAGTTTCAGAAATTGACTCTTTTACTAAATAATAGGACATAAATTGATTAACTATTCATCTGTCACAGAATTATCCCACTGATCGCATATGGAGTGTTTTCAAGGTCATATAGTTGTTGTACAATGTACAAGTCACAACATGAATAGAACTGTCCCTCACTCTCAGTCCTCAGTTGCCTCTTAGATGTCATAGATGGTGGTTTGCTGTTATTGCTCTTGTACCTACTTCATAGTTATTCTACTAGACGAATACTACAGTTTAACTGTAAGTATGGATTATTGATTAATTATTTATTATTATCATATTCTTCTGTCTAATTATGTTGTAATCCCATGAAATATTTTTTTATTGAATTTTAGAACATCGAATGACTAAACTTTGAAAAATCGTAATTGATATAAAATACTTAAATGTTTTTCTTTCTTTTCAGATATTCCTAAGATGCCAAAATTGAAGACAAGAGGTCAGTCATCATGCCACTTGAGCCTGTTAGTCGGTACAGGCAAGGAGCTTTCCGTATTAGAACTACCAACAATGCGAGACATGCTGAGACTAGGGTTACTCCTTCGTGAACAAAATACAAAGGATAGAAGGAACTACACAGAGAAAGAGCTCATATGGGACATGATTCCCCCTCTTCTGCATCAGTGGAAAAAGCTAATGTGTTATTCAAACCACCTGTACTCAATCAGTATAGAACTATTAAGCTAAAATTAACAAAGCTGTGGCACAAAGCAGTTGAGACATCACTTGGTAAAGGAAAACTAGCAAAGAAAAATAAATTTCTGCACACCCTTGATACTCTTCTTGACATTTTTAACAGCCAGTGTCCCATAGAGTTGTGTTCTGAAACCAATTGTTCTCCCTCATGCAGAAGAGAACCTCACCCTCACATTGATTGTCGTTGTCCTCGTGAGAAGAAGATCCCTGTTTTGGAGCTGGCTTTCATAAAGGCGCAGAGAACAAAGGCAGGAGGCCAAGGAAGTATGCAGATTGGTTCGGCAGATTATTCAGAAACCAAAAACCAGATTGTTATTGCTAAGAAAAAAGAGAAAATCCGAGAGAGGGAAGAAAGGAAGAAAAAGAAGAATGAAGAAGCCACCCAAAGAGATGAAGAGCTCTATCAAGGTTTCTCACTTCTTTGAAAGCTCTTCAGATGAACAGAAAGAAGCAACATCAGATGATAGCTCCAAAATGCCATCTGAACCTTCGCCGAAGAGAATGAAATACAACACTGAAGACATCTCAAACATTGCCCTTGCCAGTATTCGCCACCATACGGGGCTACGAGAGACTGCAGAGATTGCCACTGCCGCTTGGATAGATGCAGGCCTCATCAGCCGAGAGGATACATCCTTAGTGATAGATCATAATAAGATAAGAAGAGCACAAGAAAAAATAATGAAGGAAATATCTGATCAGCATGAAAAAGATTTGAAAGAGGAAGGTCTTTCTTGCCTTTTGCTTGATGGAAGAAGAGATGACACAAAAGTTCTCCTAGAAGTAGAGGGAATGGACAGAAAGTTTCCCGGTCTCATCAAAGAAGAACACTACTCTGTGTGTTCCGAACCTGGCGGCCGCTATTTGTTTCACTTTGTTCCTGAAGCAGAAGTAGAAGGCAAGAAACATGCAGAGGCAATTGCTGATCAAATAATATGTTGGGTTCAAGAAAGAAGACTTGACAGTTCACTGCAGGCCGTTGGTGGAGACTCAACTGCGGTGAACACTGGATGGCAGGGAGGTGTTATGACGCATTTAGAAAAAACTTGGAAGAAGGCTTGTTTGGATTGTATGTGATTTGCACACAGGGGAACTACCTCTTCGTCGTCTCATCCAGGAACTTGATGGTCCTACAAAGAGCAACAACAAGTGGTCAGGCCCCCTTGGCAACATGCTAGATGAAGCAACGGAATTAGAAATAAATACAAAATTTCCAAAGGTCGAAGTAGGCCCCTCCCCTCCCAGTGTTGTCTGAAGAAGTTATCAAAGACCTCAGCACGGATCAATCTTACGCTTATCGTATTGTTCAAGCAATCAGATCAGGAGAGTTGCCTCAAAATATGGCTCTCTTGGAGATTGGACCCGTAAGTCACAGTCGTTGGTTAACTACAGCGATTTGTTTCTGCAGGATTTGGGTTTCCAAACATGCACTGAAGGGCAAAATGCTACAGAATTTGATGTTGATTGTTGAATTTATTTTTGGGTTTTATCTTCCTCAATGGTTCAATGTAAAACTTAATCCAATGTGGATGGAGGGGCCCAACCACATCTTGTTTCAATTACAGCTACTGAGAACCCAAAGGAAAGTAGTGGTGGACATCGTGTTACCTGTGGTGAGAAGGTCCGCTTGGTATGCTAGGCCAGAGGCAGTTTTGCAAGCAATACTCTGCAGCCAATGTACCAAAGAGCGAACTGAGGCTGTGGAAATCATTCTAAAGCTTAGAGGAACATCACTAATGATTACCAGCTGGGAGACTGCTCTGTTCAGACAAGGAAGGTACCTTCGATAAACGTCAATGCCACGAAATTGTCAGAATTAGTTAACTTGAGTTCGGAAGTTTTGGAGCCACCACTGACAACATGTATAACAAACAAATATTTAACACAACTTAAAGAGGCCCCAATGCAAGTGCCAAAGTGGCCTTCTCACACTCAGAGTGTGGAGAGATGTGTGAAAATGGTCACAGAAGCAGCTAGTCAAGTTTACAGTCACGAGAGGCGAGAAGGCTACATCAAAGCGCAAGTAGCAAGCCGAATGCTAATGTCAAGGAACCGCAGCAAAAAGGACATGACTGCATTTGTTACTTTCAAATAAAGACTCTGAATGATATTTTATTGCCACTTTAAATGTTGATAGGATGTTTGCGCACATTTGTTATTTTGTTACGAATTTACGGGAAAATGGAATTTTTGAATTAAAATTGATGTAGGTAGGAGTTATTTTTTATTGTTTTTGAAGCAAAGATATTATTTTGTATGCCAAATGATTACATTAAATTGCTACCAAATCACATGATTTTCAATTTAGTCATTTCACCCCCAAAATTGACACACCCTACTGTAACAGGGTTTGATGAAACCTTTATATCAGATTTTGTTCGTGATTAGAAGTGAAGTTATAATACTCGTAGCTAAAAGTAAAAAACTAAAAAATATTTGTGAAGGAATGTTCATAGGAAATTTCGATACTGTAAAGTATATATATACACACACATATACATATATACACACACACTGTGTGTATATATATATATATATATATATATATATATTATGCAGGAAGGAAGGGCCAAGGGCAAATGTCCACAGAAGCGCCCCTCCCATAGAAGAAGAGAGCCAAAATCAACGTCCGGGATTTTCGAGATGCCTAGACACGCTGCGTTTGAAAGATGGTGGGGGAGGCGGGTTATAGACAGGAGGAAAGGTGGATTGAGGAAGATTGTTCCAGAGTTCACTGGTTGAGTAGATGAAAGACTGAGAATACCCATTAACCCTTGTATTAGCTAGTTGGACAGAAAAGGAATGAGAAAGTGTAGAAAGTCTGGTACTGCGTGCTCTCCCTAAAGGAGGAGGCATGAAGTTTTAGAATTTAGAAGAGCAATGTCCGTTACGATAGCGATAGTAAAGAGAGAGTGAGGCAACATTACGGCTAAGAGAGAGAGATTGAAGACAATCAGTAAGAGGCGGGGAATTGGTGAGACGAAAAGTCTCTGATTCCACCCTGTTAAGCACAGTTCTGTGGTTGAAGCACCCAACACATGAGAAGCATACTCCATACAGGGGCGAACATGACCCCAGTACAGAGACAGCAACTGAGTGGGAGTGAAGAAACTGCGGAGGCGGTACAGTACACTTAACCTCTTAGAAGCTGTTTAAGAAAGAGAATATATGCATTCTTTCCAGGAAAGATCACCTGAAAAGGAAACGCCAAGGATGTTAAGAGAAGAGGAAGGATTGAGTTGTGTGTTGTTGAAGGAAAGGTGATAAACGTGTGGATGGAGGAACAGATGGAGGAACTGAGTTTTTGAAGCATTGAAAACCACAAGGTTTTCTCTGCCCAAATCAGATATAGCAGAAAGATCAGTGGTCAGGTGCTCCATAGCCGTACTACGCGAATCATGGAGTGGCTGTTGAGAAGGACGCTTTGGGAAGCGGGTGGAGAAGTGAAGAGTGGAATCATCGGCATAGGCGTGAATAGGACAGGAAGTGCGAATTAAAAAATCATTAAAAAATAAAAGGAGAAGAGTGTGTGACAGGACAGAACCCTGAGGAACACCACTGTTAATAGCTTTAGGAAAAGAACAGTGGCCATCCACAACCGCAGCTATTGATCGGCCAGAAAGGAAATTAGAGATGAAGGAATATGTAGAAGGATAGAAACCGAAGGAGGGCAGTTTGGAAATTTAAGATTTGTGCCAGACTCTATCAAACGCTTTTGATATGTCTAACGCGAGAGAAAAAGCTTCACCGAAATCCCGAAAGGAGGATGACAAAGAGTCAGAGAGATACACAAGAAGATCGCCAGTACAACCCTTGCGGAATCCATACTGACGATCTTCTTTCAGAATAAAGGCGTTTAAGAATCTTCTAATAAGGCTTGATTCAGATGCTTTGGAAAGGCGAGAAATCAAAGCACTTGGACGATAGTTGGAGGGTTGAGAACGGTCACACTTCTTTGGGACAGGCTGAATGAAAGCGAACTTCCAACAGGAAGGAAAAGTACCAGATGAGAGACAAAGACGGAAGAGTTTGCGTAGGCAGGGTGTCAGATAGGGCAGGAAAACATCTTTAGAAGAGATTCTAATTTCAGACATAACAAAGGCAGAGGGGCGAAGAGATGGAGGAACAGCACCGGAATCGTCCACTGTTGAATTGTAAGCGAAAGTTTGAGCGAAGACTTCAGCTTTGGCAGGAGAAGAGACGGCATGTGGGCCGTCGGAATTGAAAAGAGGCGGGAAAGAAGAGGACGTAAAGTTGTCGAAGAGGTTCTGAACTAGATGCCAGAAAGAGCGAGAAGAATTAGAATTGGATAGATTTTCACATATTTGTCGGTTTAATTAAGGAATTTTTGTTGAGTCGAAGAACAGATTTTGCACGATTCCAGGCAGAAATAAGGGCTGAGTGAGAGTCAGGAGTTGGATGGCTACGGTATCCTCTGAAAGCCTCCTCTCTGTTGCAGATAGCAATAGAACACGTTAAGTTAAACCAATGTTATTTTGCATTAGTAGTAGGAATAGAATATGGGATGTACGCCTCCATGCCCAAGAGAATCACTTCTGTGATGCGCTCAGCACACCCAGAAGGGCCCCGGCCACAGAAGCAGTAATCATTCTATGGGAAATCAGGGAAGTACTGACTAAGGGTCTCCCAATCAGTGGCGCGGAAGTACCAAAGGGATTCCAAAAGCCAAAGGGATCCAAAAGACGTATTGAATCGCTAAGACAGGAAACAGATATAAGATTGTGGTCGGAGGTGCCCAACGGAAAGAAAAGTTTCACAGAGTAAGAGGAAGGATGAGAGGTAAGGAATAAATTCAGAATGTTGGGCCTATCTCCAAGGCGAACGGGGATATGAGTAGGCCCTGGGTTCGATTCCTGGGCGGTTCGCCTCATTTTTCATTTATTCGTTATTTCTCTTCCCCGTGTGCAGAGACGCTCCTTATTTACGTCGTTTCTATTCATTTATATACTGCGTGGTCATTGCAGTTAAATGCACATATTCACGATTTGCGAGGGTGCCCTCTCAGGGCATTGGTTTCTGCCCTATGTAGGAGAATTTCGATTTATGATTGATCGAGGTCCGTGGTGTAATGGTAGCGCATCCAACCGGAAAATGGAAGGCCTTGGGTTCGATTCCCGGGCGGTACGCCTGATTTTTCATTTATTCGTTATTTCTCTTCCCCGTGTGCAGAAACGCTCCTTATTTACGTCGTTTCTATTCATATATATATATATATATATATAGAGAGAGAGAGAGAGAGAGAGAGAGAGAGAGAGCACCAACAAATGCCAACACTGTCAGTTTCGTCTTTAGGTAGGAATGCGCTTGCGTTTGACTTTACAATATTGAAATTTCCTATGAACATTCCTTCACAAATATTTTCCAGATTTTTTACTTTTAGCTACGAGTATTATAACTTCACTTCTAATCACGAACAAAATCTGATATAAAGGTTTCATCAAACCCTGTTATAGGCTAAGTTCAGATAGATGAGCTATGGAAAATTATATTTTGGTACAAAATATACAATACAGAATATCTAATCATCAGGAAGTTCATTGACATATAAATAACTTGACTAACACCTAGCTACTGCTGAGAACATTTATCTAACTCTGAGACCGAATGTAAAAAAAATATAATTTTGAGGGGTATCTTTAGACCGTAGTTGGGAAAGAATTAACTTCATTTCATAATGATAATATAAATCCTACACCATGGTGTATTCAGTATGAATGTGGCCTTCGTGCATTAAGAAAGGTGTACCTTTGGTGAGGTTCACAGACCTCGAACCAAACTCAGAAAGCTAATGTGTGTGTGTGTGTGTGTGTGTGTGTGTGTGTGTGTTGTAGAAGATGCATGATGCCATGAAACACAATGCTTAAAAACTCAAAGTTTGAGAAGTATTTCGTACATGTTTAATTTTATTGAAATTTTGCTGGCTTATAAGGAAGGGGGGGGGGCCTTATAACGGAGGCTAAGGCCTTCATGGGGGGCCCCTCCAGGTGCAGGATTTCAGAACATCCTAACTTCCTCTCCCCAAACGCGGGGATACTAGTAATGTGGTATAAAAGAGAATGATCAAGATTTGTAGGGTATGTGTATACTTTATATTGTTTGCTTTTAAACCGATTGTATAAAAGGTAGAAACGTTGTACTCGCTTCGTCTGATAAATTCACAACTTCTAACTGGGATTTTTTTTTGTAATTTTCCATTACTTATTCCAGTCCGAATAAGTAATGGTAAATAACAAACAATATAGTTTTTCTTTTTCATAATGTTACCCCTTTTTCTTTGATGTATTCAATCCCACGAGCATGCAACGAGTCTTTTGCTTAAATTGAGGGTCTGGATATAGTAGGCTAGGTGTAGCTGTACCTCTAGATCCTGTCCGAAAGCTGGATTCTATCTGCTTTGCAGATAGCTGGTGAAGGAAACTATGTTTTTGGGGCCTCTTTGCGAGTGACCCGTTGCCCACGTCGGGCTAACATCATGAAAAAGAAAAAACAAAAACTATAGTGGCTGTTATTTACCATTACTTATTCGGAATATAGTGGATTTAATTTTCCCAATAGAGTCCCTTGTTCCATGTACATTCTCTGTGTATCATACATATATATATATATATATATACACGAGGGTAATTCAATAAGTATCCGCATATTTTATTTTCACAATTTTATTTTCACATCTGATAGATTATAAACACATCACTTCTCAACATAGTCTCCCTGTTTCTCAATACACTTAGTCCAGCGATCTACAAGCTTCCTAATGCCATCACAAAAGAATGTTTTTGGCTGTGTGCTTAGCCAGTCATGCACCGCTTCCTTCAGGTCATCATCGCCTTGGAATCGCTGACCTCTCAAAGCGTCTTTTAGTGGGGAAAACAGGTAAAAATCCGAAGGTGCCAGGTCTGGACTGTAGGCTGGATGGTCGAGAACTTCAAATTTAAGTTTTCGAAGGCATTTTCTAGTCTGTGCAGCGGTATGAGGGCGCGCATTGTCGTGTAACAGAATAACACCTTCCGACAATCTCCCTCTCCGTTTTGTGCGAATTGCTTGCTTTAACTCATTCCGAAGTATGTCAGAAAACGATGCACTTGTTACTGTAGTTCCACACTCTAGATAATGTTCAAGGATAGGGCCTCGTGTATCCCAAAACAGTGTTAGCATAACTTTACCTGCTGACGGCTGCGCTTTTAACTTCCTTGCAACTGGAGATGTTGGATGCTTCCATTGCATGCTCTGTCGTTTGCTTTCTGGTTCATAGTGATGGATCCAGGTTTCATCTCCAGTGATAATGCACTCCAAAAAGTTTTCACCTTCATTATTATACCGCGCCAAAAGACTTGAGCAGACGTCCATACGATTACGCTTGTGCTCTTATGTCAACTGTTTGGGCATCTATCTTGCACAAACCTTGTGAAAGCCAAGAATGTCATGAACTATGGAATAGGCTGACCCTTGACTGATGTCTAATGAAGATGCACTTTCTTTTATTTTTAATCTTCTGTCATCGAAAATCATGGTTCTCGCTTCTTCCTGCTTGTCACCACTGGTTGATGTTGACGGTCGCCCTGAGCGCTGAGCATCTGTCACACATGTCCGACCTTCCTTGAACATTTGAATCCACTCGTACACACTTCGCCGTGGTAAAGCATTATTCCCATACTCAGCACATAAACGCGTGTGAATTTCAGCAACTTTCACACCTTCCCACAAAATACGAACCACGGATCTCTGTTCTTCCAGAGTACATATTGAAAGCGGCGCAGCCATGCTCACTACTCGTACGATATGTGACAGCTACGAGTAGCCTAAATAAGGCTATACTGTTGCTAGCCTAAATAAGCCTATAGATCTCAGTTTGGCTCGTTATTACGAGTATATATTATATATATATATATATATATATGTGTTATCACTAAAATAAAAAGTGCGGATACTTATTGAAGTACCCTCGTATATATAATATATATTATATATATATATATATATATATATATATATGCGCCTTGGTAGTGTAGTGGTTAGCATCGCTGACTACGAATCCATCGGCTCCGGGATCGAGGCCTGGTGACGGCAGCCGGCGCGCAGCAAAACCCAACTGTTCATCCTTCCACATAATAAAAATTGGTTGGTAGGTAAATGGGTACCCCGGTTAGCCTAGTGGTTAAGAAGCTGGGCTGCTGATCGGGAGATGGTGAAATTGAGTCCGGGTGAGGACTTTGTAATTTCTGACCGCCCGTGGTGGAATTTCGGATTTCACGTTAAACTGTAGGTCTAGGGTGGAGTGAAAATCTTGACCTTCGTCATAATGAACAATTCGGCCGGAAGCAAAACCAAGGTTAAACAAGGTTATATATACACTAGAACGCCCCTCGCAGCAAAAGCTTTCCGAAAAACAACCTACGGGGAAAATGGGAGGGGCGGATGTGTACTAAATTTGATGCACATTACCTTAGCCATTTTGCATACCCTAGCCGTTTAGGGGAGTGTTACTAAAACCTTCCATGGTTCCCCCTTTATGTGTATACTAAATTTGGTGCAAATTATCCTACCCATTTCAGCATGTATAAACGAACATAGAACAGACAAACATCATCATCATCATCATCAGCAGCAATTATAGGCCCATTAGCTTAACGTCAATTGTCGGTAAACTTTTGGAATCCGTAGTTAGGGATCGTATCATCGATCACTTAGAAAGTAGAAATTTGATTAATAGTAGTCAGCATGGGTTTCGACGCCATAGGTCTTGTTTAACTAAATTGTTAGACTTTTATAACGAAATAGTGCGCGAATACGATAGGCATAGAGCAGCTGACGTTATTTATTTAGATTTAAAAAAGTCGTTCGATACAGTTCCGCATAGGAGACTAATTGCGAAGGTCAAAGCGCACGGTATACGCGGTCAGGTAGCTAACTGGTTAGAAGAATGGCTTCGTGCTAGGAGGCAGAGGGTCGTAGTTAATGGTAGTGAATCGGGATGGTAAGATGTAGGTAGCGGTGTCCCACAGGGTTCAGTGTTAGGCCCATTGCTATTCGTAATTTACATTAACGACATAGATGTAGGATTGACTAGTAACGTGTCAAAATTCGCGGACGATACTAAAATAGGCTGTAAGGTTGTTAACGAGGACGATAGAAATAGGATCTAAGACAATGTAAATAGGATTATGGAGTGGACAGATAAGTGGCAGATGCAATTTAACGTAGACAAATGTAAAGTTTTGCATATAGGTTCACGCAACAATAATTACACGTACACGATGGACGATAGGGAGTTAGCGAGCGTTGACGAGGAAGTAGATTTAGGCGTACGCGTATCTAAGGATTTAAAGGTTAGGAACCAGTGCCTGGAGTCTTGCGCAAAAGCTAATAGGATGTTAGGCTTCATAGCGCGTAATTTCGAATTTAAATCGAAGGATATTATATTGCCCCTTTACAAGTCCCTAGTCAGGCCTCATTTAGAATATGCCGTTCAGTTTTGGTGCCCGTATTTGCGTGAGGATATTGATAGGTTAGAAAGGGTTCAGCGTCGTGCCACGAAACTTATTCTGTCATTGCGCAATAAGCCTTATGAAGATAGGATTAAAGAGTTAGACCTGTATTCACTCGAAACTAGAAGATTAAGGGGGGAGCTTATTGAAGTTTTCAAAATCGTTAATAACATCGATAACATAAATTTTGACAAATTGTTCACTTTCGATAATAGTAATACTCGCAATAACGGATTTAAGTTGTGTGGCAGACGTTTCATTACTAATATCGCTAAAAACTTCTTTACGTTTAAAGTAATTGATAAATGGAATAATCTTCCCGCGTCAGTCGTTCATTCTACCAGCGTTAATATGTTTAAGAACCGTCTTGACAGACATTTTAAAAGTATTAACGTTGTTTAATTTAAAAAAACAAAGTTGGCAACAGGAGCTCTGGTGGTGGTGCTCGAGGATGAGTCTGTTGACGATGAATGCCAGCTTGTGACATGCCAGCATGTGATGCCAGCAATAAAATTATTATTAAAAAAACAAAAAAAATTAGACTAACACGAACGTAGATGTAGCTCGTAGTGTAAACTAACCCACTTTTTGTTTAACTTTACCTACTTTTTTTTTTCTTTTTTTTTACTTTGCATGTCTGTAACTCTCTTTCCTTGCATGTTTGTAGTTTGCATGGTATGACAGTGAGTTAAGACTGTGTTTGCATGGTTTGTAAGCGTTCTTATTTTACTTCTTTTCATCTTTCACCCCTCTCCTATTTTCTCCGACTATTTTTCTGACTTGTCGGCAGTGGCCGGCGGATGATGATTGTGAGACTTTTTTCCTCTTTTTCTGAATGAATGTTAACCCATGAGTGATAGGTGTTGCTCCTTACTTAACCCCTTATTCTCTTCTCTTCTCTTAACCCCCTACTCTTTCCTTTCTCTCGGGCTAACCTTAGAGTGGATTTTAGGGTCTTTGTTAGCCTTAGCTTCTGTAGATCTGTAGATCACTATCATCATCCCGTCATTCATCAGCCAGCATTCGTCAGCCAAACTCTTTACTGAGCGACACATTCCCTGAGCTCTCTGATATTTTTTCTAATTTTGGATATTGCCGATAAATTTACTGTTGGAAAGCTCTGAGTTTTATATACTTGCGTTTATATTCAGTGTTATAGTAATTACCGTCTTTAGTTCAAGGTATTAACCCTAGGCACGGCTTAGGTCTTAGAATTACGTCAAAAACAATATTTTTGAATACTGAGCTGTAAGAGATTTGTGCTCAGGAAAATATACCCTTTCGTAAAGCTGTGGTCAGAATTTAGTGATCCAAGCCTTTTTATAAAAGATCGGGTGCATTTCAATGAAATAGGGAATGCTAGGCCAGGTAGGTTAATGGATGAGAACGTTCAAAAGCTGTATAGGTCGAAGCCCTCTTTAAACGTTGTGGGACCGGGAGAAGCCGGCCGACGTGAAAAAAGTTTAAAACGTCGATCCATAGTAAAAAATAACTTAAACGACTTTTATTGTAACGCGCATAGTATTTATGAAAAACTGTATAGGGCTATGGGTTGATGGCCTGATACCCTCATCCGTTAGAAATTTCCAGCAGACTTCAGTGGAGAGTTAACGACAAAAGCCCTATGCTTTTTCGTTAGAGAGATATGTATGTGTAGGTCTTCAAAGGACCTCTTTATATTTAATTGTTTTCGGTAATTCTAGCCTCAGGATTTTAGATGCCTATATGTGAACGAAATAAATTTTTCCCACCTTATTTTCGCTGGGCCCTAGTTTGCTTCAATGTAGGGCGTGACGATCTTCTTCGATGTAGGCCCGTTACGATGGAGCCTACACTGCGAGTTGACACTTCGTTACTAATATAGACAGTCACGAATTAACCTGAAGGTATAGGCCTATCCTTTTTGTAGTTATTAAGTTTTATATTATAAGGAATTCACTCGGAACTTTAAAGAAGACTTAGTACATCTTCCTTTGCTTAAAGCGTTGCTCTTACTAAGCAGCTCTCAGTTCGCCACTCCTCAAATATAATCTTCGTATTTTTATTATAAATTGCTGATTTGGCAAAGGTCGTTGACTCCTTCTCTCTTGTAATTTACATGAGTTAGCCAATGGAAAATTTTGATTACGCGAAATAACAAATGTTTCTCGTAGTTATATAGGCCCGACGCCTACATACGGGTTCTAGGTATGTATGACAATCATTTCATTCCCATTAAGCTCTGTCGCCAATCCCGAGGCAATTTTGTATTGATATTTAATTCAATTAATTAATAATTTATATTTAATTAAGAAATAAAAGTACCACATACGATACCGTATTGTAAGCGCGTATAGTTTTTCTATATACTGGGGGGGCCGGAGAAAAATTTGTATATTAAAGATCAAATTTTTTGACAAACTGTGTAAAACATGTAAAATGGATTAAAAAGAATGAAGTAGGAATTTAGGAATAGAAAGGTTACTCAAGACCTATTTAAATATAAAAGTTCAAGAGGCCAACTTCTCAAGTTTAGTTAAAGTTATGTCAATCAGTTTGACTCCCCTTAGGTATAGGAAATTTATGGAATTAAAGTAAAGTTATTAAGCATTTTAACTTTGCTCAATTTGTGTAAGGTTTATAAGTCACCAGTCTTAATTTTTTCTTGTAAAAGTTTTCTGGCTTTCAAAGCAGTCTTTCTTTGAGGCATGTCTGGTTTAGTCTGAGTTACATCAGGTACATTGAGAGACTCCTCCCAAATAGTACCCTGATCCATCCTTTGGGGTAACGGTTCTAACTTAGCCCCACACTCCAAAGGATATAATAATGTGATATCTCTGGTGGTTTCACCAGTTGCTGTTTTCAGTTTTACAACCCTGGTAATTTCGTCTTCACCAGTTTTGAGTTCAAAGATTTTTCCCAGTGACCAATGTTGTCTTGGTGTCTTGTCGTGTATCAACAAAATGCCCCCAATTTTGACTGAATCATTCCAATTTTGTTTTGTTAATTGTTTATGTCTTTCTCTAAGACTTGTTAAGTATCCTTCTCTCCATTTTGTTATAAACTGAGTTTTGATTTGTGTAAATGTTGGTATTTTGTGTTGAGTTCTTTGTGTCCTATTACCCAATCTAGATCCTCTGTACTGTTATGTTCATATTCTGGTAACATGTTTACTGTCTCTCCCTTAATTAGGTGGTTTGGTGTGAGAGGTTCTGGCTCATTAATACCATCTCCCACATAAGTTAATGGTTTGTTGTTGACAACGTTTTCAATTTCTGACAGAATAGTCATGAGTTCAAAAAGTTGTAGATGTTTGGTCCCGATTGTCTTTTTACGGGATTTTGTATTTATAAAAAATATAGAAGATATATAGAAAGGATTGCCAAAAGTAAATAGACACAGTATACTTTCTAAGGTTTTAGAATAAATGAAAGTGTTTCATGTCTTTCGAGTTATAGGTGAAATGAATATTATTCTTGTAAAGAATGAATTAATATTATGAACGAATTTTTTATTCATTTCGGACAATAATCTATGTTTTTCACTCCACCTTAGACCTACAGTATACACAATACGCACACGGGGGTGGGTTATGTTTGAATGTAATCTACGTTTTTCACTCCACCTTAGACCTACAGTATACACAATAGACACACGGGAGGCTTATGTTTGAATGTAATCTTATTTTTAACAGTGATTTCGAAATAAAGTCAGTAATGTGTGTGTGTGTGTGTGTGTCTGTGTGTGTGTGTGTGTGTGCTGTCTTCAGTTTTTCGAGCATTAACTCTCTCTCTCTGTATAAATAGAAATTAGATTCAGTTAGATATATAGAAAGGATTGTCAAAAGTAAATAGACACAGTATACATTCTAAGGTGTTAGAATAAATGAAAGCATTTCATGAATTATAGGTAAATTGAATATTATTCTTAGAGAATATGTTATTGGAATGATTTCTTTTGCTAAGCCAATTGTCTAGTACCTCTAGTGTATTTCTTTTATTATTAATATTAAGTTGAAGGACGTTCAAACAATTAGTTCTCTTGCTGAACAACTTTAAGGAGAAAGTCGGTCTTGCCTTTAATAAATAAATAAATAAGTGGAAACTCGTCTAAATAAGTTAAAATGAATGGCGCAACCTGGCAACTTAACCTAATAAGGTATACCTGAACAATTAAAAAAATACTATTTGGTAACTCATGTAAATAAAATTAAAATAAATGGTGGTATCTAGCAACTCACCCTAATAAGGTATACCTGAACAATTAAAAAACTATTTTGCAACTCATCTAAATAAATGCTCTCTGGTAACACCTCCATATATAAATAAGTGATATCTGGCAACTCACGATCCTCTATAAAACAGGTGTTTGACCCCTGGACGCTCATAATGCGTCTGGCTCCAGCCAGGCTAACACCTCCTTCCTTCTTAGGTTAAGGCTTAGGTTAGGTTTCCCTTTGGGGGGGGAGGACATCCCACCTTCTTCCCCAAAGACCTCCTCCTTCTCCTTTCTCTTCCTCTCTTAGGTTAAGGCTACCCCTTTAGGGGGAGATCATCCTTCCTTCTCTCCCCGAAGCGCCCTCCCCTCTCCCCCTTGGCAGCATCGAGTTGTTGCATTACCCTACCCCCGTTGCAGCATTGATGTTGCATAAGCCTTGCAACATTAATGTTGCATAACCCCCTTCATTGCATAACCCCATTTGCTGCATAACCCCTTTGCAACAGTGATCGATATTACATTGCAACATTGCAACATTCTTGCACTCGTCCATTTTTCGCCCATACTACTAGGTCAAACGCGTTCAGAAATGTTGCAGACGCACATATCGTTTTATAAATCTGTTCGAGTTAAAACGAATTCAAACATGTTCTTATTGGGAGGAGTTTGAAAAACTCCTACTATATGTAGTAGGTACGGCGTTAATAGGTTTTAAGTTATCCAAAAGGCTTCAATCTTACTATATCAGTGGTACTCATTGCGCGGCTCGCCACCCAAATGCGGCTCGTGATGGCCTAAGTGGCGGTTCTCGATGTATGAAATGAGAGGGAAATTTGGATATATTCAATTTATGTATGTTCTGAAAAAGTGGCTCCCTTAAAAAACTTAGTGAAAAACACTGTACTATATACTCGGAACGAAGAAAATGTGAAGCATCTTCAAATGTGATAGGTGGTTCATCGGAAAAATATGAGTCATCAATTTTTTTGCCGTGCAAGAGCAAGCCGGACATTATTAACCCAAAGAGAGTCTCGCTCGTTTTACCTCACTTTGTAGGGATTATCTCGTTCACAAATTTTTTAACTTTGTCAATGACGCGGAAAGTAGTTTCGCTTGAGAAACGTAACCGACCTTGAAATGCTGAAACCATTTTTGTCAAATTCAGTGGTTCAGAATACGTCAATACGTCTTTCATAATCATCTTTGAAAAGTACTGGAATTAAAGTAATTTTGATTGGGTATAGACATAGGCGTATGAGGCGGGGGTCTAGGGGGGCGGCAGCCCCACACCCCAGGACTGGAGAATTGAGTATTTTCATGGCAAATACTGAAATTTTCAGGGCAGCTTTTTCCTGCCATTCCTTCGTTTTTATTTTTGCTTCGTCAGGTGAATTAATTACTTGCTACTATATTTGTAGTTAATAATTAAAACGTAAGTTGAGGACTAACTGAATTCTATATCAACTGCAATGCTGTAGTTTTGCTTGTCATTTAGAAATGTAGCAAAATTTTATCTCATTTTTGTAAATTGTAATGTTTTTTCTATCAAAAAGGCTTTAATATACTGTATGTTACTCATACTCTAACTTTTGTTATTTTATGCTACACATAGTGCTTATGCGGAAACCAGGGCACCCTGAAAATTTTCAGGGCAAATTTTTTCCGCCCCCCCCCACCTAGTAAAGTGCCATCCCATACTTCTATGGGTATAGATGACGTTTACCTCAAAGAACTTAATGGACATTCATTCTTGACATCCTCAGGTCAGTGGAAGCACAACATACATATTTTTGGGGACTTTGCTCAAAACATTTACAGACACGTTCGACGTCTACCAGGATTAGGCATTGCCTACCGATCGTAGTAAATCATGAACGAAGTCATTTTTCTAAAACTTCGCCCTCCATCTGTATAGCGACATTTCGATTGTGGATCCTTTCCATATTCTTTTCTAATTTTCTCAGAAGTGCTATTACAGTTCATACTTAGCTAACCATTGTGTCTTCTCCTCTACAGTCGCCATTTTTATTTGGTGGCGTTTTGGAAGAGATTTTTTTCACGGCTGCCGTAGACTAAAACATATTTAGAAATGTATACACTAAATATTCACGCTTAAGTTTTTTTAACATTCAATATTTTTTATATTTGCATTCAAAACAAAAACAGGACTTTGTGGGCACTATATATATATATATATATATATATATAGAGAGAGAGAGAGAGAGAGAGAGAGAGAGGGAATTACAAGGAGTTACAAGGCAAAGAAGTACCTCAAAAGGCCTTGCGGCCCATACCGAGGAGGTACCAATGGCAACGGGTGCCAGGGAAAATTTTCTACACCCTCAAATAGTGTGCAAGATTTGGTCTAACCTTTTCTTGAAATGATCCACAGAGGAATTGTTCACAACTTCTGAAGTTAACCTGTTCCACGTGTCACAGATCTTATAGGTAAAGTAATTCCCACACACACTAGTCCTAAACCGTTTCAAATCCAACTTCCAACCATTGTTGCGAGTTGGGTTATCATTTATACTAAACATGCTTCTAAAATCGACATCGTTGAACCCGCGTAAGAACTTGAAAATCTCGATGAGTTGACCGCGCAGCCTCCGACTTTCCAACGAAAACAAGTTCAGGGCGCGTAAGCGTCGATTGTAGCCCATATGCCTAACGGAAGGGATTAACTTTGTGGCCCTCTCCTGCAGTGATGTAGTCGAGACCACCATGTCCGAGACTGAGACCGAGACCGAGACCTGATCCTGTGAGACCAAGATCGAGACCGAGATCAAAGGTTCGAGATCGAGATCTACCTTCCGAGATCGAGACCCTTAAAATTCAAGACCGAGATCGAGATCGAGACCAAGCTCATGCCCTTTCAATTTGTTTTACACTACTATGGAAATTAGGCTATGTTAAGTATATTAATAAACTAATAACTACTTTCTCAGATGTAGTGTGTTGAATGCAAAAAGTGTATCCTATAAATTAACAAATGAATATATATATACGTACTTTTTATTTATTTACTGCTTTTATATCTGTTACAGAAGGTTTAATGAACGTACCCACTACCCAGTTTGACTTGTGCATTTATTTAAAGCATGATAGGTGCTCATTACACTTAAGGATCATCAGCATGCTCAGAAGATCTCCTGAAGTTCGACTTCTGTGGGTCTCATTATTATTAATCTGACAGGGGCGGGGGGGGGGGCATTTTTTTTGGTAGCGCTAACCTAAAAAAATCCAGACCCCCCCCCCCCCCCCCCCCCCCCCCCCCCCCCCCCCCCCCCCCCCCCCGCAAGACAAACGTGGCAACTCAAAACAGGGTGATTGATTAGTGAATACCTAGAGTCCCTTACTTTTACAAACTTTCATAAACATTCTGAATTGTGTCTGTTCAACCAAGCCACCATCATGAGTATGCCAAAAACATGTATTTTTCATTACGGTCTCGAGAGGTCTCGAAAGGTCTCGGGGAGAAAAACCGAGACCGCGTCTGTCGAGACCGAGATCGAGATCGAGACCGATCTCGAGACCTACATCACTGCTCTCCTGCACTCGCTCCAGCCTCTCAATATCTTTCCTGAGGGTGGGCGTCGAGAGATCGAGAGAGAGAGAGAGAGAGAGAGAGAGAGAGAGAGAGAGAGAGAGAGAGCCAGCCTTCTTACTATTATTTATGATTCTATGATCATTTTTGCATTACCCTCTGCGTAGCAATATAAATTCTGTATAAGACGCATGAAACATGTTTCCTCGCATTCGAATATCCTTTCCTCCTCTTAATGTTTCTTCGAATACTTCTTCTTGTACTTTATGGATTCCCCGATGAGCTCGTTCCTCTTTCCATTTGGCTCTAAATAGCTGCCAGGAAAAGCTTACTTCCGCGACTTTGACGGGAAGGAATATAAGAAAACCGCGCGAAACCTTTCTACAATACATATAGACAGCCCTCGTCACTCGTCTTAAATCGTTCCTTTCGTATAATGAAGTCGTTATACGGGTCTCCGTTTGTTAATTAACGACTGTGAGAGAGGTTGAAGAGTTTTAAGCGTCTTCTTCTGAAGGAAGTTTTAATGGTATTTTATGACCTTTGCCTAGTGTTTATTTACTGGGTCGGGTTATTTCCATTTAAAGAGTCAAAATACTATATTTTTTATTAAAGACACGGTGATATAGACTTCATATTTGTTGATTTAATAATGATGAACGTTCTCAAAGTATTTTACCCATGCAGTTTATACTTTGTCGATTGTTTCTCATTTGTTTATTAGATCGTTTATATGATCTAATACTGTTTCGATTAACTGTTATTTATTTGCATCTTAATGTCTTCTTTAAATATCATTAAATTGATAATCTATATTTTATTATATACAACTTATAAATATACAGGGTGATGCATAAATGTGTTTCATAAATCGCAGGGTGTATTCTTGAGACAAAAGTAAAGAAGAATGACTATATAAACATAGGTCGAAAAACCGTAGGTTTCGAGCTATAACACGCGACAGGAAAATGAAACTCCTAAAGAATTTTTACATTTTATACAAATACACAGTGTAATACATTTGCTTCATTAAAGTAAATGTTCGAAATTCTTTCCTACTTCTTGAATGCATGCCTCAGCATGTCGCACCATTGATTGTCTGACACACTAAAAAATTCCTGGAGTATTGCGGATCATTTCACAATTGTCTCGAACTCGTTGCCAATGACTACGTGACTATTTATATTCTAACCTAAAGAATTAACGTTATCAAATAGAAAAGTAAACAAATGAAAAATAAGCTCAACGAAACTGATTTATTAAATACCTTTATGGGAATAACTTTATGAACCAATTGCAACACCATAGTAGAGGAACAATCGTACGGGTACAAGGAGGGCAATTTTTACAGGAATGAAGAGAATAATTACTGTGACATAAAAATTTCATGAGAATACCAAACTTATTTCTTTGTTCATTCTTACATTTACTACTCCATATAGGGTGTGCCAAAGCGAAGTACAACTTTTGCTTTGGATATCACATTTTTATTTTGGGGTCGATTTTATTAATTTTTTATTTAAATAAAAGAGAAAATATCAATGTTTTGTTTCCAATAAAAATCAGTTCATTCTCATGAAAAAAAAAGAGGAGAAATTGACAATAGTTCATAACGTGCTCGATCCAAGCACCCTGATTCTGAAAGACAGAGGCGATGCGGACATTGATATTCTCAAACGATATGCCAAGAACTTCTGCTGAGATGGGGCTTATCTCCCTTCTAATGTTGATCCTCAGCTCGTCCAGTGTCGGAGGATTGTTCCCTAGAATCTCGATTTGAGATACCCCCAGAGAAAGAAGTCAGGTGGTGATAAAACAGGGGAGTTTGGTGATCATGGATTGTCAGTACGTCGCAAGAGCAGTCGAGCCAGTGGTGTAGTGCTGTGGGAACACGTGGGAACGGCGTTCCCTTACTTTTTTTGGTAGACGGAACGGCGTTCCCTCACTATTTCAAATAAATCCGAACTTACAAATCTCTAACGTCATGAAATTTTAATTCCCACCCCTAGGAGAAATATGAGAAAGAATCATTAACTGTTTCATTTCTTTTAGCTTCGACTGAGGCAATGCTAGCCTATAAAGATCTGGTGAAACAGTCACCACGGCGTAACAGTTGTTAACTTTTTTTTAGTTAATCATTCCAGTTGTTAGCTATTTTTATCGATCGTACTGGATGTCATATATCTAATGACACTGGAAATACTGCATCTTCAACCTTGGAATATATCCTAATATTCACTGCATATGACCTCAAAATATCCCTGAAATTGGTCAGATTTCAAAAGATTTCCCAGGGGGCTTACAGTGCCCCCGGACCCCCAGCTGTATGGGCTCGCCGCGCTCGCCATTGTCCCCCCCGCATCTGAGTAACACTTTCAAAATGCGTTCCCTCACTTCTTTATTTAGCACTACACCACTGAGTCGAGCTCCTGGGAAGTGTTGTTTCATGAATTCCAAGGTAACGTTTAATGTGTTAGGAGGCGCACTATCTTGCTCAAAGATGATTGTATTCATGTTCACACCTAGCTTCCTCCTCCGTGCTGGTAGAAATTTCCTTCTCAACATGTGTACGTATCTTCCTGTGTTGACAGTGACATTTTGTCCTGTATCATTTTCGAAGAATGGCCCAGTGACACCTTTATGTCCGATGGCACACCAAACTCATTTCTCAATGGCAAATGGTGGTGCTACATGCATGTGGTTGCTGGACTGACAAAAATCGAACGTTCTGCGTGTTGACATGCCCACTAAGATGAAAGTGAGACTCAGCACTGAAGAAAACATTGTTCAGGAACAATTTTTAATTCGCTGGGTAATGCTGACACAAAATTCACGCCTTTCTCTTTTATTTCTGTCATTTTGACTCTATAACATTTGTATCTTGTACGGATACATTTGCAGAGCTTGGTGTATGATTCTTCTCACAGTAATATGTGATGTTCCCACAAACTGACAAATCTTGCTGACAAATCTTGCATGTTGACTTTTTTGGTGAGGTTGCAATGCAATTCTTGTCTTAGCCTGGATCCTGTCAGGTGTTTTTGCAGAAGATTTCTGTCTTCTGTGGCCTCTTATCTGTTCATTAACATTTCCCGTATGTCTGAACTTCTCCAAAATACGTTGGATGGTTTTGTAATTAGGAGTGGAAAGCTTTCTGATGTCTTCTTTATACCACCTGAAAATAGAGAAAATATTTATTAGTTTAAAAATGGCAGCCACTTTAAAAGTTGTACATCATTTTGGTATCCTGATTATTCCAATGAAATTGCGGTTAATATTAAGTTTCACGGAGACCAATTACCAATTTACCAATTTAGGCCAACTTTGTAACAAACTTGGACTCTATGTCTGTCTGAGATGGATGTGACTTTCAACTACTTAGGCCTACGTCATGGCCAGTTTCGTAACATCGCTTCCTGTCGATCAGCGAAGTTAAGTAACATTGGGTCTGGATAGTAGGTGCATGGGAGACCGTCCTCTGCGTCCAGATTATGTAGTGACCCTAGGTTTGGATCCCACGTAAAGCTGTACGTCCCCTCCGCCATATGATCTTAGATGATGCGAAAGAGGTTAAAAAATCCCATCACCATTCAATTACCAAGTACAGTATTTTTTAGTACATCTAAACATGTCAAGAAACCTTTCCGATGCGCGCTGAGGATTACCATCTGATAAAGTTATATCTCAACACTGGGTTTTGTAAGAAAGATAAAAAATTATTTTTTATAATTTTAATTAATACAATTCCATTAGAGTACATTTATAAAAAAACATTATATGTGCCGCTAATTTTTTTGTTTTTTTTTGTTTTTCATATATTAATGGCATAAACAAGTAACAGAAAATTTTTCTTCATGTAGATGGTCCCAATTATGCCCAGATATGCAAATGAGCTTATCCTTAAAATGATAATTTTTTGTTTTGCTCAATATTCATAGAAAACGAAAAATGGGAAACATTTTTTCCACAATATCTGCTATATTCTTTGAAACTTCCTTGCATAATATTTATGCATGTTTAGACTTCAATCTGCTTTTTATGTTTTAATAGATTTCATGTTTTACATTTCGCTTATATTATATGAGAGACCACCAGGTTGGATGGAGGTAGGCTATACAGACTCACATTATTATGGCATTCACATTTATGACGGCATAAATAATAATTTTTCTTTGGTTTACAAGAAAATTCTTACTTTGCTGATCTTCTATAACACTTCTTAGAATACCATACAGTTGTTAGAAGTACAAATAAAAGCCTCTTTTCTTAAATGTTTAAAATAATGGTTCGGAGCTAATTTTCGCTACAGTTATTTTATTTTTGGTCTGTGCAAATGTGGCTTACGTATCGGGCTATTATACTCGCTGTTAAATATGAGCATGTCACAGTTATTGCTACAACGACCGTAGCTCAGTGGGAAACACCGTTTCCCTGCAAGCAAAGTGAAGACGCTGGGATCGGGGGTTCGACTCCCGATGGTGCTGGTAATAATGATCCAGGAGTTAGCGCAATGGGGCGCATTAGTTGGTCTGAGCTCTTTGACTCTTTCTGGCTCTCCTGATTGATTATTATTATGTCACATCCGTGTATGGTTCAAACAATGCCGCTCCTGAGTACTATCACACCAGCATTCGATTCTGGAACTGATATAGGATCCTATATATACAATATACATATATAAAACGTAAACACTATATGATTTAACAGAAGTTGTTCTATTTCCTTTTAAAAATATTTATTTTCCTACGAATTTTATCCCTTATTTTTTTCATTTATTATTTTATTTTTTGTATGAAGAGAGAATAACTCCAATTAGTGAAGTGGCTACATTTTTAGAAGCCAAAAATAGGCTTTTGAAAGCAAGGTAAAGACCACCAAAGGAAAATCCTCTTTCACTAGAACTGAAACTGTATGGAGTAAGGGTGAAGGAACATGATTTTTCCAGGTGAGATAGTCATTGTATATGTTACAGGCAAAGTACGTTCGGGTATTCTATAGAATATCTAGTCAATGTGTGGAACAATAGATATTTAATACTTTGCTTAGTGTTTGGGGGCAATGCATAGAATTCCAAGGTATTCTGTAGAATACCTGATTTTAAAATGTGCCAGTAACGCATATATGTTACAGGGAATCTGTGTAACTAGGGATTTTATGAAATCCCTAAAATGTTCAAGGATTTCACGTAAGGTTAAGTCGTGATATTTTCGTTAGTTTTAACGAAAATTTAGTTTTAACGAAAATATCACGACTTAACCTAACCAATTGTCAAGGTCGTACAGTTGACCTAACTGGGAATTCAATTAACCTAATCGGACATTCAATAATTTTCCCGTAGGTTTAACAATATCACGACTTAACCTTACAAGAAATTTCTGAACATTTTAGGGATTTCATGAAATCCCTAGTTACACAGATTCCGTGTAACATATACAGCAAAGATTAAAAGCTTGTTTCTACATTAATTTTTCTTGTTCATGGCAGGGCGTAAAGCATACCTAATTTTAGTGTGCAGTGATAATAACCAATTTGCAGTAATAATTTCAATTTGTGCAATGATAAATTGAAAATCTGTACAGTGATACATTAAGTTCTATATCTAGATAGAACCTAATTTATCACCGCACAGATTTTCAATTTATCACTGCACAAATTGAAATTATTACTGCACAAATTGGTTATCACTACGCAATAAAATTAGGTATGCTGTATAGGCCGCAAAACGTTTGAAAAAACAATCGTGATTGTCTATTATCAACCAACCACGGCTGGTAAATCTCTAGGAGCGCTCCATTTTTCAACATTAAACATACACTCATAAAACATGTACCGTTTGAAAGCTCACATTTTTCTGAGACTAAGAATGTAGTAATCCAAAAGTATCAATAGCAAATAAAAAGTAACTAGGTTTAAAGGATCAAATAAAGATAAGCACCCCCAGCCTTCTTTAATTAGCCTTATAAGGCTAACTAAAGAAAATATCACGACCTAACCTAACCAATCGTTAAGTCAACTGTACGCCCTTGACGACTGGTTAGGTTAGGTCGTGATATTTTCGTTAGTTAGCCTTATAAGGCTAATTAAAGAAGGCTGGGGGTGCTTATCTTTACTTGATCCGGTTTAAATATAAAACCCTATACCGATCAATTTGTGATGCGTGATCTTTACGGGGGCGGAGCCCCCGTGCCCCCGAGACCTAAATTATACAAATGATAATGTAATAACATATTCATGGTAGTTTAGGTTAGCGTAACAATTACCAAAAATACCATCTTACAACACAGACTGAAGATTTATAACTTAGCCAACCTTTATAATGTAGTTAATGACGTCACGCGTCAAACAATTAATTAAATCTAGTTACTTTTTGCTATTCATACTTTTGGATTACTACATTTTTAGACTCAGAAAAATGTGAGCTTTCAAATGGTATATGTTTTATGAGTGTATGTTTAATATTGAAAAATGGAGCGCTCCTAGAGATTATCCCCACGGCTTTTCTCATTTCTCGTAATTGTGTTTTTTGCAAATTTTAGTGAAATTTCGCGAAATGACTAAAAGTTTCAGCCATTACGCGAAATGGCTAGTTACACACTTTGACTGTAACATATATGAGGAGGAATTCCAATAAGCAATCGAACCCGTATGAACCTGTGACGTACGAAAAACTTTTTTCTTGTTGAAGTTTTTTAACGTTGAAATTTGTTTTTAATGCAATTTTATATAAGACAATAATCTGGGCCACCATGTTTCCTTTATCTACGATAGAAATTGAAATTTCAGAAATCAATGTTTCACTTATGAAACCTACATCTCATTCCACAAAATAATTTCTCAAGTCTGTGAGTGCAACATAGGTGATGTAACCTAATTTAAGTTATTGTGAGACGACCGAAAATCGAGGCAAACTGTCTGTTAGCTTTTGTGTCATCGCCGTAAACTTTTACAAACTAAAATGCATTAAATATTTCATCTACATTTCTCGTTTCTCATTTTCCTGAAAAGTTAGGCAATGTATAGTTACCATGCGAATTATTTCCCGTCATAGAGCTGACGCATGTTTTGCAGTTCAAGCTTTGTTTTATTTTAGTTTTATTTATTTAATTGTGTGTGTGTGTGTGTGTGTGTGTGTGTGTGCCTTAAGAATGAAGTAAATATGAACATCAGTATACCTTCCTTATTCATATATTTGGGGTTTGTTGTTTAATGGGGTTGCTTAACATCCTTCGCAACATACTGTATAAGGTCATATGACGAAAGGAACGTACAACTTTACATGGGATCCGAACCGTGGGTCGTTATATAATCTGGACGTAAACTGGTCGGATATGCGTACACCGTAGCCAGAAAACCTGAATAAATGTACTCTTTGAATTGTGAAAATATAAAACTTTTGACGCTAAATTACCAATTTCTCACATTTTCTAGCAATTGCACACACAATCTCAGAGGATCAAAACACCATCACTGATTTTTTTTCAAGAAGTAGTTATTTAGCCATGTTTTTATGCTAATTGTGTTGAATATAGTGTAATGTTTTGTATTTTTTCTAAAATTGTGAGTGTAAATTTCGCTTGTGAATATATCAGTCTCGATAAAAACTTCCTTTTTATTGCTTTTTAACTCTGTCTCCTGTCGTATTCTTCACATACAGCCACTAGGCAACCCACATTGACAGAAAGTAGTGACCCTGTTATGCTTACAGCACGGATAAGTGTACACTGTTTCCTTATCACCAAAGGTGAACACTTAAACGGTATGGACTGTACCACCTAAACCCACACTACCTAAACCCATATATATATATATATATATATATAGTGTAAATATATATGTAGTATATATTTATTTATATATATGTATGTATATACAGTACTGTGCAAAAGTCAGAGACCACTGTCGATCTGATAACTATTAGATAACCTGTTGTATGAAAATTCGTTTTGATACTAAAATACATATTAACTAGAAACTCTGGTTCATATTAACGTATAACTAAGTTATTACTTAAGTGTATAAAGTTGTATAAGCTGGATGACCTTTTAGTCTGCATAAATTGGATTTGAGGGTTGAATCATTATCAGTGCTGGGCAGCGCAAACGAAAATTCACTTGTGCAAGCGCAAATGCGCAAACTTCTCGAAACTTGCGCTTGCGCAAACGCAAACGCAAACTATTTATATATACAGGATGGAGGTGAGCTCTGTCTTCCCTGCCTCGGCCTTCTTCTTGAGGTTCCTCATGTAGGTCCGCCTGGAGGGGAGCTTGAAGCTGGGGTTCAGGTACTTGAGGAACCTGGTGAAAGATGGGGACTCCGTGGTTTTGGCGGGCAACATCTCTTCAACCATGAACCTGTGGAGAAGTTGAAAATTAAATTAATTTTGAATATTTTCAATAAATGTATTTTAAAACATAAGTTACAAAAAAGATTAGGTATGATTGTAAGGAAAGTCTTTATCTTATCTTTACAATGAATTTTTATTTTTATATCATAAGCACACCGGACAAAAAATTAGTCACCCCTCTCAGAATGTACCTAATAACGTGTGACGGCGCCTCTGGCCTTGATAACCGCACGAATCCGGCGAGGCAGAGACTCTACGAGGTTGTGCATGTACTGAACATCGATTTGCTGCCACTCGTTCATCAGCCGGTCCCGAAGTTCCGCCAGAGTCCGTGGGTGTCTATTCCTGCGCTTCACTTTCTGTTTCCAGCCTGAACAACACCTTCGACGCATTCAGGATTAAAGGCTTCATTGGACCTGCGATGTACTCGTCGCCTCCCATCATTGGAGAACAAACAAAAACGGGACTCATCGGACCAAATTACACGTTTCCAATCTGCCGCAGTCCAGTTTTTGTGCCTCTGAGCCCATTTATAACGTGCCAATTTGTGACTTGCTGTTAACAGCGGCCTCTTCCGTGGTACCCTGCTCCAGATGTCCATCGCATGCAGTTCTCGTCGCAATGTCCGTTCGGAAATTGGTCGCTGGAGAACCTCATTGGTTTCTTGGAGCAATTGTTCTCTGGTTTGAAAACGATTTGCAGTTACTAGACGAGAAACATGGCGGCGGCCCCTATCGTCGAGAATTGTTTTCCGGCCACAGTTACGCCGTCGATTTTCAGTTGATTGCGAACTACACCACTCTTTGTAAACTCGCTGGACAGTACGCGTTGAAACACCAACAAATTGGGCTACTTCAGACATTTTGTGTCCGTGAGCTCTGCCAAACACGATGGCTCCTTTTTGCCACTGAGTAACGTCTGCCTCACGACCCATTTTGCAGACTATATCCAACACACACTTTGTTCTTCACCACCTCACGAAACAGATCTGATCCTGTGTGCTACGTCACCGCTACTTGTCACTTACCAATGCTACATCAGCGCCCTCTAATTTTTTGTCCGGTGTGCTTATAAATATTTGATATATTTAATAAATTATTTAAATTATTCTATTATTAGTGTATAAAATTAAGATTTATAATTATTATTTATTTACCTGTGCAAAAGGTCCTGGGCCTTGCTATTGTTGAAGGCGGCAGATCCAGCAAAGGAGGACTCTATGCTGGCCTGGCGCATTCTCTTGGAGCCAGAGTCCTTGGTGTCGCCAGAGAGGGACCGGCCGCGCTTGGACCCACCAGTGATGGCAGCGAGGAGGTCTTTGCTCTGGTTGGGGTGAACCTTGAAAAAAAAATTATAAATTATATTGTAATGACAGTGATATACAACAGAAGTGTTTGAATTGAGACAAAGTACAATTTATTATTTAATATTTAATTATATTTAAATAAATAATAATTTCTAAAGTTAACTACTTATCAAGTTTTTTTTAAATTTTAAATTTATAAATAAACTTAAACTCACATGCTGGTAGTGGCTCTTGAGGGTGTACATGCTGATGGTGTTGAAGCTGACCTTGGCCTTGCACCTCTTACCGATGATGCTGCCCCTGTAGACCCCTGCCCCCCTCAACCACCCTCTTCTTGCTGGTCAAAGGTCCAAAGAAGGTGTCCAGGTGGGGCCAGGGGTTGTTGAGGTCCTCTTCCTCCTGGTGAGGTTCTAAGCCATGGCTGGTCACGCTGCCGGCCGGGCTGGGGGCAGAGGTGGGGCTGGACAGAGACTGGTGTCTGAGGCTGTCCATGGTTCACTAGTTATAGACAGTAGTTATGACTTATGAAGTTTCTAGAAGTTACTAGAGTAGTTAGTAATTTGGACTCTGAAATAAAATTAAAATCAACTAATCAAACAAACGTGTTTCACTAGCGTTGTTGGTATATTGAGTGCTCACTGCTGTCTGGTGGCGCCACCTGTCTGGCAGTCACGTGTTTATGAGCTAAATCCACTATTTTTAATATTTGTTTTTTTTTTTCACGTTTGCGCAAGAATTGGCGCAAACGCAAATGCACAACCGAAATCACACTTGCGCAATTGCGCAAGTGTTTGCGCAAGTGCCCAGCACTGATCATTATATTACTTATAACGCATGTGTTTAAAGATCTAGCGAACTATTACTGATGGATCTGCAGTAAATGCTCCTAAGTAGTATAGCCGCAAAAAGGTAGAGTGCAGGAATGTTGCAATGTTGCAAGAGACAATGTTCAAATGTTGCAAATGGGGGTGGGGTGTTGCAAAGGGGGTGGGGGTATGCAACAACTCAATGTTGCAAAGGGGGTGGGGTATGCAACAACTCAATGTTGCAAATGGGGGTGGGGGATGTTGCAGGTGCAACAAGGGGTCATGAAACTTGGAGGCGGCGTTATCCACCAAGAGAAAGAAAGGAGAAGGAGAGAAAGGAGGAGGTGTTCACCTGGCAGGAGCCAAGTGCATAATAAGACTTCAGCCGAGTGGGCGTTGTCTTATAGACTCCTAATCAGCCAGTTGGCTTAGAAGGAGCCAAGGGGGAAGGGGTACACCTGAAGGGGGAGAGGGGAGGGATCTTCGGGAGGAGAAGGAAGGATGACCTCCCCCCAGAGGGGTTGCCTTAGCCTAAGAGTGAAAGGATAGACGGAGGAGGACTTTGGGGGGAACAAGGTGGGAGGTCCTAACCCCCCAAAGGGAAACTAAGCTGTCTTAACCTAAGAAGGGAAGGAGAGAGTTCTTTATTCGGCTGAAGTTCGCATCAAACTACCAGCTCCGAAGCCAAGTGGGTCTTATATAGATGATGGTTGAGTTGCCAGATACCATTTTAATTGTACAGGTATACATTATTAGGGTGAGTTGCTAGATACCATTTTAATTCGTTACCAAAGCATACAGACTTAAAATCGAAATTGACAATAAGAAAATGAATATTAATTAATTAAATAGAATTTGCCTTCTACTCCCCAAAAAATAATATAATACGTACAATCGTCAAAATAATAGTTCAGACGAAATATACACACACACGCACAAATTAGCAACTTTCTCCTTACCTTCTATATAAAGTGGGAGTTTCATTTTTCAGGGTGAGCAAAACCCTCTCTCGTCATTCGCAAAATGGGCGTGTAATGAACAAAGTAAGCCGACGGCCTACTTTGTTCATTACACGCCCATTTGGCGAATGACGAGAGAGGGTTCTGCTCACCGTGGAGAATGAAACTCCCACTTTATTGGCTATTTGTCTCTGTAGTTCTTCATCAAGAAAGTATTAATTAATCTTGAGTCTATTTTCGTATGATATTTCCTTTGCAGGAATCATTATACAGATATATCCGTAAGAGAAGGGCACAATGTTACCAAACAATGTTCAGGTGCAGGTTTCACAAGTCAAATTATATTTTTGAAGGAAAATGGGTAAAATGTATAAATACAAATAATAGAAAAACATTCTAACCAATAATATCAATATTTCTGCGAACATAAACAATTATTTTAATCAAAACGTGATGTCACCATTAGATACAATTTCTTTCAATATGATTAATTGCTTGTCAGTCTTCATGTAACAAAACACCACATTTGAAAGCTCCTTAATTGGACAAACATATCATTTTACTTCCTGTAACGTATGAAAAGAATTTAAAGAATTCTATTTACATGAACAGAATTAAAAATAATAATAGTTCAAAAAATATGAATGAGGAATATGCGTATAATCAAAAAATATATCCGTCAATATAACAGTACAGGAGAAATATATATATATATATAATATATATATATATATATATATATATATATATATATATACATTCTTAGTAAAAACGTTTTTATTAATCTAGTTTGTACGTACTCATTCATGCACAGTGTAACTCTACGTGATAAAAGAAATTGTATTTAAGGTTGCGTATTATATAAAGTAATTATATATTTATATGAATGACGATGAGGTACAGCACCCGATCATCGACATCACGGATGATATATATATATATATATATATATATATGTGTATATATAACAGTATGGCCTCCTTTAGCAAATAAATAGAATTAGCGTCAACTGCTTCATTTACCGTTTTATTTGATAGTCGTATATTCTCTCGTATATAACCATCAAATATGAATAATTCAGAAGTATCGGAACAGATCCGTGTACCATCATCAATTAAATCCAGTTCATTGTCAGCACAAAGAAAAAGTTGCCTCAAAAATCCTGAGACTAATCATAACATAGTTTGCACTGATGAAAGTGACTTTGAAAGTGATGATAGACGCAGCGTTGACAAAATTGTAGAAGAGTTAAAATTCGTGAACCAAAGATGGAATGATGAAATTGGAAACGTTTGGGTTGCACCAAACCCCCCAAAAGTAAAATTCTGTGACAACGTTCTAACTTACTCCGTTGCTGATTGCTGTAGAAGGGTACAATGGGAAGAGTGCGCTCGGGAGAGATTAAGATTTCAGAGACGAATTGAGGAAAGTGAATCTAATTTAAAACCGGTATTAATTCGTGAACATAGTTACTGTTGTTTTTGATCATCAAATCTATGCATTTGTTTTTTCTTGTGTTTTCTGTTATTTCTTGCGTTAACATAATTTCAATTGTCAACTTATTTATCACACGTATTTGTAAATATATATATACTTTGAATATAATCTTTGATGTGTCTATTGTTAACTTATTTATTACACGTGTTTGTAAATATATATGTCTTGAATATAATCTTTGATGTGTCTATTGTTAACTTATTTATTACACGTATTTGTAAATATATATAACTTGAATATTTCGTTTATTAAATAAATCATGTTTCAATTAACGTTTCGCTTTCTCCTTTGGTGTGTGTGTGTGTGTGTGTGTGTGCACAGGTGAAAGTTCTAAGCCCCGCCCACTGGAAGACCAGCAACGTGAGTCATGCTACTCCCTGGGATTCCCTGCGTGGTCAGTTGATTGCAGTAAGCCCTTGAGCTCAGACGTGTATTCACCCGCGTAGAAGAAAATGGCTACCTTTAATATTGCTTGTTCAACGTTTATGAAATGGTATTCAGCAAAGTGTCAAGATGTGGTGGATACCGAAAAACTTCCTATTCCCCCCTCCTTTGCCTCTTTTAAAACCGCATTGGATCGTGCGAAGGAGCAAGATGTACAAATACTCTATGGTTATTCTGGTGAGAGCGTTGTAGGCTTTCGTTGCACAGACGATGTATTGAAGTATGCTGTAGAGCTAAGCTTTATAAAGTCTCACATATACCGTGAAGTAAAAGAAGCAACGCGTGCAGAAGAGAAGCAGCAGATATGCATAGTGAGTCTTGTGGATGAGTGGTGTGACAAGTGGTGTTATATCATGTTACACCATACCGAGCACTCTTACACTTCGGTTGAAAATGTAAATGTCGTCATCATGGACAATCTTAAGTATTTTTATCACTATATTAATGTATATCATGATGAGGTTCGTAGTGAGGTTGTAGCTAGTGCTCTGCGTGAGTTTTTAGCAGTCTTTAGAGACGAGTATCGTCTGTCAAATAAAAAGGAAAAATATGGTCATATGTTTCTCTCAAATAGTGCACCGGAGTGTGAAGACGTTTAGTTTGTGGAAATGGTGAGTGGTAAAACAATAAAACCGTTATAAAATGTGCTTAGTTCATCAAAATTTATCCTGACGGGAACTGTCTGGTGCGTATTCAGGGTGTTAAAACAATAAAACCGAAATTTATATAACGAGCAGTTGTCGTAACGATTTAGAAGATTATTTCAATTGCCTCTATGTTGAGTGAAGATGAGTTCACGATTGAAAAGCTCGGGTCGGTAGAAATAAACCCTCGATTGGAAAGGCGTGTTTATAAACTTGTGTTTAATAATGTGGCTAACGATGAACTCTCTGTGCGTGCTTTTGATTGTATTCTAGACGTATTTAAAGATAACTTACCAACCGGTTGTAAAGTGAGAACAAAAATAGTACTGAACGATATGAAGGCCCTTCATATCGAGTACAGGTTTCCCTATACTTTAAGCGGTGAAATATTATTAAACCGTGTATACTGCGTAATGTATAGCAATAATTATGTAATTGTAGACTCGATTAAGTGCGAGTTTAGTATTTTGAAAAAAGTTAAATGTATTTATATATTTAACATATTTGTGTGTGTGTGTATGTATATATTTCTGCTATATTGATGGCTATATTATTTCTTATGTTGCACGGTAGAAGATAAAGTGTATGTATTTATTTATTTAGTTGTGTGTATATATTTCTGCTATGTTGATGGTTATATTATTTCTTAGTTTTGTTTTTTGATCATTCCAATGTATATTTATTTTCTATATATCTCCATAATTGGGTGTATGTATATATATATACAGTATATATATTTCTCCTGTACTGTTATATTGACGGATATATTTTTTGATTATATGCATATTCCTCGTTCATATTTCTTAAACTATTATTATTATTTTAAATTGATCATTCAAATGTATATTTATTTTCTATATACAGTATTTATAATAAACAGAATGATGCAATGTTGTTTTACTTAATTCTTTTGGTTGTAAACAATTATATCAAATGGCTGGTTATGCCTTCTAAACCTACTAGCGGAATTCTAAGCCAACTTTTAAGAATTAATTAAATAAATGGCGGCACAATCTGGCAGCCTAATAATGTATACCTGAACAATTAAAATGGTATCTGGCAACTCTCCATAATAATGTATACCTGAACAATTAAAATAAAAAGTGGTATCTGGCAACTCTCCATAATAATGTATACCTGAACAATTAAAATAAAAAAGTGGTATCTGACAACTCTCCATAATAATGTATACCTGAACAATTAAAATAAAAAGTGGTAGCTGACAACTCAACCTGAACAAGCCATTTACGCATAAAAAAGTGACTCCTGCTACTACCTGGGGATATCTCTACGCCTGCGTACTCAGTTGAGCGGTGCAAGCCGTGGATTTCAGATGTGTATTCTCTAGCGTAGAAGAAAAATAGTGTGTCGAACACAATGTGGAAGGTGTACACTGCGTGCACGAGAAAAGTGTACGCATGGTGTGAATGAACTCTGAAGCTGTTCTTTTTCAATACACTTTCACAACAATCTTGGAAAATTCGGGGAGGAGTTAATTATTATTATTACTACATGGAAAAATTTGTCTTTGTGCATATCACCCTATATATATATATATATATATATATATATATATATAGTGTATGTGTGTGTATGTGTGTGTGCGTGTGTGTGTGCGTGCGCGCGTGCGTGATCCTCACTTTCTCTGACAAAAATCTGTGTGTGTGTGTGTGGCAAGGTTCGGGTTATCCATTTTCTTGAACTGATCCACAGAGCAGATGTTCACATCTTCTGAAGACTGCATGTTCCACGCGCCACAGATCTTATAGACAATGCAGGTCCTGTATATGAGCTTTAATTATCTCGATGAAATTATGATGTGAAATAGTGAGCAATCATTCCCTGACGAGATGTATTTCTGAATCCACGTTAAACTGTAGGACTAATGAGGGGAACAAATCGGCGAGAAAGAGATAATTATTAATATTACTAAAGAGAAAAATCTACATTGTTTTTGTACATATCACATTTTGCAGACATACTATGCACGGATCAATAATCAAATGATCCTGTTATTTTAAATCCGGATCAATAATCAAATGATCCTGTTATTTTAAATCCGGATCAATAATCAAATGATCCTGTTATTTTAAATGTTGAACTTATGATGTGAAAGAGTGAGCAATGATTCCCTGACGAGATGTATTTCTGATTCGGTTTCCACATTAAACTGTAGGTCTAATGCGAGGTGAAAAGCTTAATCTTTCCAATTCGGCGAAAAGGATTTAATTATTATTATTACTACTGTAGTTTGTACCACCCATATACATATATATATATATATAGTGTGTGTGTGTGTGTGTGTGTGTGTGTGCGCGCGTTAATTTTGAAAAATACATAATAATAATAATAATATATCTTTCCAATTCAATAACAGAGATGATATCTATGAATATGACACCATACAAATTACGTGTAAATAAAAATAACGGAGTTCAT
>JAJOZX010005248.1:205000-210000 GCA_023014485.1 Bathynomus jamesi | reverse complement strand
CTCAATATAATAGGACTAGAAATAACGGGTGTATGTTGACAAGTAGAAGGTTGGAGACAGCAGTTGCGAAAAACTTTTTTACGCATAGAATAGTAAATAGGTGGAATAGTTTGCCGGTAGAAGTAATTAGTAGCACGTCTATAAACATGTTTAAAAATCGATTAGACGCATATGTTGATAGATTGGGTATAGTTTAAGGTAGTAAAATTAAGGCTTTGTGTTGATAGATCCCACAGCTCAACACAAGTGTTGTGGGATATAGGGAGGCAGCATCTTGGGTTAGGGGATACTCTCTGTCCTTACACACCCCATTTAAAGAGATTCCTCTGCCGAGTGGTGCCCCCGATAGTACTGTGAGGTATTGAAAAACTCATGATCTTCACTTGCCCCACAAACACCTTGAAATGGGAGACCCAAAATGGGTGCACACACATTTCTACATTACTGTACAGTCTTTACAGCCACACCTACACTTTTCCTCCTTAGTATATATATTGTAATGTATATTGGTTGTAAATTTTGACTTGGTTCGCAATCGATATGGAACGTGACTTATTTTTCGTTGGGCAAGGTACTACAATTGATGGATACCGTAATGAAAATGACGGGATTCTTTGGATCTGATATATTTGCATGTCGGTTATAGATAGATATAGAGTGTAACATATTTATGGATAGTAGTCTATCATGACTTGATCCTCTGGATCCAGAGATTCTATCTTTGGTTTTAAATCGATAATTAATTAGTTTTTAATTGATAATTATTTAGTTTTGCAAAAATTTGTATTTGCGAATGTACAGGCAGTTCTTACATAAATTTCTTATGTTCTTGTGGTTCGGAACCCACGTAAAATTGTAGGTCCCCTCCAACACCACGGAGGACATACACAACACACAATTACGAACACAGTTAGGTAGACCAGCCATGAGTGGATCCTAGGGACTTTGTTGTTCTAAAACATTATAACATTATAACATTATATATAATATATATATATAATATATATATATATATATATATATATATGTTAAACACAGACCGTGCATGGAACAAGGAACTCTTCTGGGAAATTAAATCCACTATAGTTCCTTGTTCCATGCACGGTCTGTGTTTAACATATAATGTTCTCAGGGAACCATTCTGAGTTTGTGTATATATATATATATATATATATATATATATATATATATATGTATATTATATATCTATATAATATATATATATGTATATATATATAATATATATAATATATATATATATAAAAATATATTTATATATATATAATGTATATATATTATAATATATATATATATATATATATATATATATATATATATATATATATGGAGATGTGATCAGTCTTTCCTTGTGAACAGACGTGTTTTATCGAGTGTCAAGAGTTATCAATTGAATAAGTGGTTTTCGTTGAAGTGTTTTAAAAAAAAAGTGTTCCGTGCATTCTTAACTAAATTACTTCGTGCTACTAACCATTCATTAACGAATATATTTCATTTGTTGACGTTATTCAGTACTATATTATTTGATCAAACCAAGGCTATTGCACGTAGCTTGCCTGTTTGTTTTTCAAATCAATCAGAAAACGTGCAGTCATAAGGTTCATTTTTCCGTACTTCGAGAGGTCAGGTAGTGTGTCGTCAGAAACCGTGTGAAAAAAAGGAAAAAATGAGGTCGAATCGCGGACAGATAAGTGTTATAAATACTCTTCTTTTACAGATCTTTTGTCGGTAGCTTAATTCTATATTAATTTAGTATAAATTTGTGTTACAAGAACCTGTTTCTGCGTTTCAAGAACGCGGTAGACCTACGTTGTAATTTATTAATTTCCAAACGCTCGTTTTTTGTTTTTGTTTTTTTGTTGTTCAACTAATTAAAAGCATGGCACCCCCGTCAAGTACTTGCAGTCGCTGTGAAGGGAAATTTGCTGCTCACGCGTTTACAATGGCTAATAATAATGAACAGTTAGTTTGTAGGTGGTGCTCAAGCATGGAAGTGCTGAGGAACGAGTTAGAACGTGAGAGGGAAGCCAGGGTGAGACTTGAAGAAAGCGTGATGCTCCTGACTGCAAAATTAGAATCCCTTGAGACTCCAGTTACGACCCCTCCTGCCTCAGTTTCTGCTAATAATATAAATAGTACTAATAGCCCTCTCTCTTCTCCTCGTTCCCAACCCTTCGTTCGAGTGCGAAATGGAACCCCATTGAGAAAAGCAAAGACCTGTCTACCAGTAATAACAAGCAATAAGTTTTCTGTTTTAGGTTTCGAAGATGCTGATGAAACGGAAATACGACTCGTTGGCGATTCCATTGTTCGAGGGCAGCTCGAGGAATTCTGTGGGAGAAACCCTCGTCGTAGGCGCCGTACTGCTACCCTGCTGCAAGGGTGGAGGATATAAACTAATAGTGTTGACCATTTTACAGACGGTACCACCGAGGACACAACGTATGTCATTCATGTCGGTACTCATAACGTTTTAAATTCTAGATCGGAAGAACTGCTGGCTAGGTATAGGGACTTATTAGAGCGACTAAAGGAGAAAACTAATAAGATTGTTTTAACAGGTATACTTCCTCGAATTATCCAACGAAGCGATTTCTACAGCAAGGCGACCTATATTAACAATAACCTAAAGTCTCTTTGCCAACAGGAAGGAGTGCATTTTACAAATTTTTGGAACAGTTTCTACGGCAGGAGGGACTTGTTCCTCGAAGATGGACTTCATTTTAATGACGTTGGAGCTGCGCGTTTAGGAAGACTATTTCATAATACTGTCTCTTCTTTTCAGGCTGCCGCAACCCGAACGGTCCCAGCGTAAACTCCACGAATTTCCCCTGCGCTCGCGAAGGTATCGCAATTACAAACAATTTGAAGGTTCTATCCTTAAATACGCGTAGCCTACGAAATAAAATAAACGAATTTTTTTCTTTAATTGCTTGTAAAGACTATGATTTAATTGCGATAAAAGAATCGTGGTTTAGCACTGAAACACGTGAATTTGTAGGGGAGTATCAAATTAAAGGTTATAGACTTTTTGTTAAAAACAGAATAGGTAGGCGAGAAGTCGGTGTTTGATGTATATCAAAGATAATATTGCGAACGTTATAGAAGTAAAGCACTCAATTCCAGAACGATAGATTCGACTATAGCAGAACTTAAATTGAACGATTTCAAACTTCTTGTTGCGGTTATATATAGGCCCCCTAACCAAACAGCTGATACGGACGAAGCGTTATATCGTGAACTAAAGAGAATAATAGGTAGTGAGCAGGCTTTAGTTATGGGTGATTTTAATTGCGCCAACGTGAATTATGATACAATGCAGGGAGACGCGGAAGGTAATCGTTTACTTAATTTTCTCGAGGATAGCTTTCTTATTCAAAAGGTTGGAGAACATACGAGGTTGGACAGTATTTTAGATTTAGTAATAACTACGGATGATAGGCTAATTACTGATCTTCAAGTAATAGAACCGTTAAGCAATAGCGATCACAATATGGTAGAGTTTGTCCTCTCAGTAAGTCACTCGAAACCAACTAACTCGACTAAAATTCCTAACTTCCAGCACGCAGACTTTAGTAAATTTCGAAATAAATTTTCACACGTCAATTGGGAAAACGTAATGGGGAACTCCAACGCAAAACTAATGTGGGAATCGTTCGAAACGGTATTTAGGACTATAAATGAGGAATGTGTACCGTACAAAATTAAGCGTGCGAAAGTAAACAAGAAGCCCTTGTGGTTTACTTGTAGAGTAGGAGACATTATAAAGAGTAGAGATAGGGCTTATAAGCTACATAAGTGCGATAAAGATAATCTGTTGTTACGAAACAACTACATATCTCTAAGGCGTGAAGCGAAAAGTGTAATAAAAAAGTCCAAGCGCGAATTTGAAATCTCCATAGCTCGTGACGGTAAAGAAAACACCAAGCGATTCCTTCAATACGTCAATAATAGAAATCCAGTAAAAATGTCTTGGGGCCTTTGAAAAATGTAAACGGAGATCTAGTTTCTGAAAACAAGGAAATGGCTACCTTGCTAAACGAATTTTCTACGTCAGTTTTTACTATAGAAGATGTAACGAATATCCCTACGGTTATAGACATAATACCTTTTGATAATGGTAAGATTTTGGATAATATCGTGGTTAGTGAAACGGAGGTAATGCTCTATATTGATAAAATGAAAAAGCGTAAATCACCGGGGCCGGATTCCATATATCCCATACAACTAAAAGAATTAAAAGATAGCATTGTTGTGCCGGTAACAAAGATTTTTAATGCGTATATTTCTGAGGGGTGCGTACCAAATAATTTCAAATTAGCAAACGTAACACCTATCTTTAAGAAAGGCGATAAAGGTGCGGCGGGAAATTATAGGACAATCAGTTTAACGTCTGTTGTAGGTAAGCTACTGGAATCAATAATTAGGGATCGTATAGTCGAACACTTAGAAGTGCATAAACTAGTTAGAAATACGCAGCACGGTTTTCGGCGAAACAAATCTTGCTTAACTAATCTTTTAGAATTTTTCCAAAGCGTGGTTGACGTTTACGATAGACATAGGGCGGTTGATGTAGTGTATTTAGATTTTCAAAAAGCGTTTGACACCGTGCCGCACAAAAGACTCATTGAAAAAACTAAGGCTCATGGAATCAAGGGTGTAGTAATAAATTGGCTAGAAGAGTGGTTGCGAGGTAGGAAACAGAGGGTGGTCGTTGATGGAGCGGAGTCGTGTTGGGCTAATGTAGCGAGTGGCGTTCCTCAGGGTTCTGTATTGGGCCCCTTGCTTTTTCTTATATATATTAACGATTTAGATGTCGGCCTAGTCAGCACAGTTTCAAAGTTTGCGGATGAAACGAAGCTGGGTGGTAGGGCGATTAATGACGAAGATAGAGGTAAAATCCAGGAAGATCTGAATAAAATCGTTGATTGGTCAGTCACATGGCAAATGAGATTTAACGTTGATAAGTGCAAAATTTTGCA
>JAJOZX010005248.1:195000-200000 GCA_023014485.1 Bathynomus jamesi | reverse complement strand
AATCCAGCCAACCCTCAACGATTACAGTTCCGCTTTCAATTTAAACATTGCAAAATAAACTCTCAAAAGAAATCCACCATCACTCCGCCCGGTTCCAGCTTCCTAATATGGAATTCTTTCAAGAGGCAACCATTCCCAATCTTCTGTATAATTAGTCTCCCATTACATTAACAATCTGGTAAGAAACCCTTCAATTCTGTTTTACCTAAACCGTTTTATATTTTACTTATTGTCCATACTTTTATACTTTGTATCATTTAATTTTTAATCTTTTAATTTAATATATTGTAACTTACTATTAATTCTCGCTAATTGTGGCGCCATTTTAATTTATTGTTCGTTTTTATTTATTATACTTATTTATTTCTATTTGTTTTTAAACTTTTTAGCATTGATGATGGAAATTGAATTTTTCCGAAACGTCTGTTAATAAAGATGTACCATCTTTTCGTCCTCCTATTCCCCGCTAAGCTACGCTTCCCTAAGAACAAACCATTCAACCAAGTTATATATAATATATATATATATGAAAATTATTTCACGAAAGTAACACGTGAAAAATATTTATGATGAATAAAACCACGAAGGAAAGGAAACACAAAAAGGTGCTCAAGCGCTTTCGTCTAATGACATCCTCAGGAACACTGAAGTACATAAAAGGTTACGGCCTATATATAGGTTACAGAAAGAAAAAATAAATAAATAAATAACATACATACACACAAACCTACATATATATATATATATATACATACATATCTACACACATACATATATACATATATATGCAATAAACGGAGAAGTAAAAATAAAAATTAAAAATTAAAGATTAGAGGATTAACAAAGAGGCATACAGATTTGTAAGGAAAAATATCGATTTTTAGCACAAGATCAAATGAATTAAAAATACAAATTTATACTGGAAATCTACCCGGGTTTTAACACTTTGCCTTTTAGAGTCAAGATTCGATATATATAAAAATAAAATGAAGATTAAAAGTTAATAAAGTAGCGTACAAGTTTACCAAAGATTTAGCGTCCTACCCTTTTTATCTAAATTTGTTTTGAAGGAATTCAAAACAACAGGATCGAGTTGAAAAAGACCTTTGCTTATGTTGAAGTTATTTGAAAGTTGGATAATGGCAGACTCAAGAATATTTCTATTGACAATGTTGCTAGAATGAAATAAAACTGAAGCATTATTCCAATCAATACAGTGGGCTAACTCTGACAAATGGACAAAAAGGGCACTGGACAACTGTCCTGTTCTAACGGAATATTGATGCTGTTTTATACGTGTGTGCAAATCGTCTGACCTATGTAAAAGGAATCACATTGTTTACACCCAATTTTATAGATAATGCCTGAATTATTGGTAGGGCTATTTTTTACTATGATATTTTTCACAATATTGTTATATGAAAATACTACATTAATATCCAAAAGTTTAAGTACATTAGCAATGCCTAAAAAGCCCGGAAAAAATGGAAGTACTAAAATATTTTTTGACAAAGTACGAGTGTTATTATTGACACGATAGAAAGTTCGTTTTGCCTTGTTGAGACAAGATTCCATAAACGCAGATGGGTAACACAGATCACTTCCAATACCGTTGATTTTTTTCAATTCGGCATCGATGTATTCCGGACTGGCGATCCTAAGGGCGCGGAGAAACATTGATGAAAAAATGGCCTTCTTAGTGCGGGTACATAGGGAAAGCCCAGGTTTTAAGTTTAGTATCTATCGGAAAACAACAAACAATTTGTCCTACGTACACTTTTACTCGGGACATGACACCCCCACTAAGAAGGCCATTTTTTCATCAATGTTTCTCCGCGCCCTTAGGATCGCCAGTCCGGAATACATCGATGCCGAATTGGAAAAAATCAACGGTATTGGAAGTGATCTCTGTTACCCATCTGCGTTTATGGAATCTTGTCTCAACAAGCAAAACGAACTTTATCGTGTCAATAATAACATCGTACTTTGTCAAAAAATATTTTAGTACTTCCATTTTTCCCAGGCTGTTTAGGCATTGCTAATGTACTTAAACTTTTGGATATTAATGTAGTATTTTCATATAACAATATTGTGAAAAATATCATAGTAAAAATTAGCCCTACCAATAATTCAGGCATTATCTATAAAATTGGGTGTAAACAATGTGATTCCTTTAACATAGGTCAGACGGGAAAGGATTTGCACAAACGTATAAAACAGCATCAATATTCCGTTAGAACATGACAGTTGTCCAGTGCTCTTTTTGTCCATTTGTCAGAGTTATCCCACTGTATTGATTGGAATAATGCTTCAGTTTTATTTCATTCTAGCAACATTGTCAACAGAAATATTCTTGAGTCTGCCATTATCCAACTTTCAAATAACTTCAACATAAGCAAAGGTCTTTTTCAACTCGATCCTGTTGTTTTGAATTCCTTCAAAACAAATTTAGATAAAAAGGGTAGGACGCTAAATCTTTGGTAAACTTGTATGCTACTTTATTAACTTTTAATCTTCATTTTATTTATATATATATCGAATCTTGACTCTAAAAGGCAAAGTGTTAAAACCCGGGTAGATTTCCAGTATAAATTTGTATTTTTAATTCATTGGATCTTGTGCTAAAAATCGATATTTTTCCTTACAAATCTGTATGCCTCTTTGTTAATCCTCTAATCTTTAATTTTTAATTTTTATTTTTACTTCTCCGTTTATTGCATATACAGTACTGGCCAAATTATTAGGAATTTTTTAAAAATTTCATTTTTTGGTATAAAATGTTAAATTAAACCAATTTTAAACGTTGAAAAGTTATTTATTTCTACACAAGAATACATGGTCATTATTTAGCAATAGTTTAGTACTTAGTTTGACCCCCCTTAGCTGCCCTAAGGGCTGCGACACGCTTCGGCATGCCATGAATCAATTTTTTGCATAATTCCTTAATATGTGTAGAGTGAAACCAGACTTGAATAAGTCGCTCTATGAGTTGGTGTTTTGTTGTTATCGGCGTTTCATGGATTACGTCCTTTAAAATACACCATAAACTTTCGATTGGGTTCATGTCTGGAGAATTTCCAGCCCATGGGAGCAACCGAACACTATTTTCATGACACCATTTTTAACCGACTTTGCCGTGTGGCATGGAGCTGAGTCTTGTTGAAAATCCAACGTCTATTACCATACCATTCCCTTATTTGAGGCAGTAGACGTCTTCTTAGTACTTCTATATACTTGACTTGGTTCATATTCCCCTCAACAATGCTCAAACGACTAGTTCCATGCACAGAAATTGCTCCCCAAACCATGATCTTTTGTGGAAATTTCACCGTTTTCATCAGACACTCAGGCAAAAATTCTTCTCCAGGCCTCCTTCTTACACTTTGAACACGATCGTCAAGCACGGCAATCGTTGACTCATCGGAGAACACCACCTGCAATCAAAGAAAGCCCTGTGAAAGAGTCAGTGCATAGCGTATGAAGTACAGCTAAAACGAAGTACAGTATGACTTGCTGCTTTACAGATATTTTTACTGCAGTTTTATCACGTACTGTAAATACACTTCTATGCATACTGTATTTACTGTATTAACATTCTATTTAATGTTAAATATTATTCTTACCTGTTCCCAATCCTCACTAGTCCAGTTAATGTGTTCCTTTGCCCATGCAAAACGTGCCTTCTTCATAGCCTCAGTGAGCCTGGGCTTCTTCCTTGGGCGGTAGGCTTTGAAGCCGGCAGTTAGAAGCCTCCTGTTGACTGTTCTACGACTAATATTGATGCCATCAGCCGCTAGACTACTGGAAATGTTTTGCAAGTAGCTCTTCTATTTCTAAGAGACAAAATTGCAGTCTGTCTATCAGTTCTTGGAGTCGTTACCCTTTTTCTGCCGCATCTTCCAACCCTTTTGGGGCCTACATTTTCTCCAAATACCATTTTTTTCTTAATACGAAGTACTGACTGTGGTGAAACATGGAGTTTGGCAGCGATTTCCTTTTGTTTAAATGTAGAAGAAGTTAATAAAACCTGTATTTGCCGAATTTTTCGTGGACTCAAGTCATTCTTTCGCCCCCATTTTCAAATTCACTTAAAAACTGTAACAAATAATTGCCGAAATTGGGTAAATACACTATTTAAATTAAACGGTAGTTACAATGACACGTAAAAGAAAGAGAAACACACCCGCATCGCACGACAACCAAACGACAACTGACGAACAAACACGCTTCGTTCGACTAAAGTATTATGCAAAAAATTGATTCATGGCATGCCGAAGCGTGTCGCAGCCATTATGGCAGCTAAGGTGGGTCAAACTAAGTACTAAACTATTGCTAAATAATGACCATATATTCTTGTGTAGAAATAAATAACTTTTCAACGTTTAAAATTGGTTTAATTTAACATTTTATACCAAAAAATGAAATTTTAAAAAAATTCCTAATAATTTGGCCAGTACTGTATATGTATATATGTATGTGTGTAGATATGTATGTTTGTGTGTATGTATGTTATTTATTTATTTATTTTTTCTTTCTGTAACCTATATATAGGCCGTAACCTTTTATGTACTTCAGTGTTCCTGAGGATGTCATTAGACGAAAGCGCTTGAGCACCTTTTTGTGTTTCCTTTCCTTCGTGGTTTTATTCATCATAATATATATATATATGTATATATATATATATATATATAAACTCAGAATGGTCCCCTGAGAAACTTATATGTTAAACACAGACCGTGCATGGAACAAGGAACTCTTCTGGGAAAATTAAATCCACTATAGTCCGAATAAGTAATGGTAAATGACAAATACCATAGTTTTTCTTTTTCATGATGCTAGCCCGACGTGGGCAACTATGGTATTTGTCATTTACCATTACTTATTCGGACTATAGTAGATTTAATTTTCCCAGAAGAGTTCCTTGTTCCATGCACGGTCTGTGTTTAACATATAAGTTTCTCAGGGGACCATTCTCAGTTTGTGTATATTAAACGGACGTG